>VYZP01053868.1:395-11777 GCA_013400635.1 Hypocryptadius cinnamomeus
TACTTATTATTTTCAAAGAACTCACAGAGCTCCTCAGTCTCAGAATGCATTTCCAGGAAAAGCTCTTTAAAACCTCAAGTTGATCCAAAAGCTGAATACAAAAGGCAATTCACAGTACCAAGAAAGAGAAGATACTTACAGCTTCTGTAATAGGTACAGAAGCTCTGCAGCTTCCTGGGCATTTCATGCCTGACCAGATCCCCATCCAGCTGCACCTGAGGACTTTTCCCAATACATTTTCACTGCATCTACATGACATCTCATATGCCTGTTCATGCTTGGGGTATGTATAAAGCAGATATTGCCAAAGGATCAGGCAGTACATAACTCAATATGATTTGAGTTATCCTGTGGGTTTTTCCCCCAGGGAGAGTCTCCTTCAGCTACTTTGACTCCAGCATTTCCCAAATAACTTTTGTGCTTCTTGCTTTGTCTCTACCTGGCCCACACCTGACATTTTGGTTATCTTGGTTGGACTTCAATTAACAGGACAATTCTGTGGCTTTTTTCAGAAATGAGGCTGAATTTTCATGACTTCTCAGCCCTCATAGTTTGTGGGAGGTTACACATCACTTCTTTCCCATCAGCCAGAACAGGCCTGTAGGGTGGCTCCACATCACCATCCTTGGATTGTGCCTCGGAGTGACTGCCGGATGCTGAAGCCTTTTGCCCTATCTTGAGTTTTCTCTTTGTCTAATTTACAGCTCACACTGTGACGAAAACACTTAAGACCTGGACAAAAACAACTGTCCTTCCTGATGTCCCTGAGAGTGGTATAGCTGTTCTACAATTCTAAGGGAAATTCCTGGGGCCAGGTGAGAGGAGAAACCAGAGAGTAAAGTGTCACCTTACAGGGAAGGTACCATTTACCCTATCAGCTTTACATTTCTACAGTTAAATTCCATTAGATAGAAGAAGCTTTATGCAAAATAAAGAAGTCTTGTGCATTTACTCCCAACACAGCAGAGAGGCTGAGCAGGATGCTTCCACTTCTCATGCTTCATTAATAAGCTTATTTTTTAAACTCTGCTAAGGTACACCTAAATGATCTGTATGCCCTGGATTAGCCATGGTGCTGTCATTAAATTAATCAGAAGAGTGAAGTTTGCATAGGAGTAATAGAGAAGTTAATTTGATTCCTTCTCGTTTTTTAATATTGATCATTCCTTGGGAAAGTAAAATAAAACAAAAAAATTTTCATCTTTCTGGAGGCCTGGCTGAAAATGTAGTGCCAACAGGTTGTAAGACTGGGCAAGGGGGAGATTTTGGTTTTTTAAATGGGCTGACCATTATTATTAGATTATTCAGTGGTAACAGTTTTAGTGTGTTTCCATCATTCTGCAAGAGTAACCAGAAAGATGTGTAATCAGGAAGAAGAGTCTCTTGTGACACTTATCATCCTTATAGGGCATGACAGAGCAAGTTACAATGAGCAGGCTCTCTCCTGGACAGTACTCCTCCAGGAAGTAACCGAAAGTTAAATTACAGACATAACTTGTATCACTATTGAGTTATAAATGTATGCAAAGAATAATTTATAGTTCAATGTTTTAGTAGCTGACAAATTTCTTTTATAAGCAAGTACTGGCAAGAAGTATTGACAGGTAACCTGACAGAAGGCAGGTGCTTAATCTGCCAGAAAAAAAAAAAAGAATCTAGTTAAATCCTTGTTATTTGTTTTACAAGCACGAAAATGTTACACTGCAAAAGCCCAAGAGGGTAAACAGATCTCTTAACAGTTGCCTACTAAAGGTAGAAAAAGTTCAGCCATGAAATCTAGATAATTTATTTATTTAAATAGCTTTCCAAGATGACTATTCTAAGATTAAACTTTCTCTTCACTTTGGTGGGAAAAAAAAAATTTTAAATCTCCATGTTACCATACATTTTGCTTTTTTTCCCCCTGTGTTATTTGCTGTTTGTATTTGCCTGTACCAGATAGCCTGTGTTGGTTGCTCAGTGTGCTCAGCTCCCCAGCACGATGTGCTCAACTCACAGGATAGTTTGCAGAGAGGAACACCAATTAAAAGCACATATTAAAGAATAACAAAATCCCAAAACATTGAGCATTTTGACAACAGTCATGAGGTTAGTTTTCAGGAAGCCTTTGGCTCCCTTAAAAATACAGTATTTAAGCAAAGGCCACAGACAATTTTATCGGACTGAGATTAGCAACATAAATTAAGGCAGCTATCTTGCCAGTTCTCATCCTAAATCATAGTGCTCACCAGCTATATATCTGATGATTTGTAGGGTAATAATAATATTGATTCATGTAATAATTTCTTCATACACCATAATCTGCAAAAAGCTAGGTTTCTGAGGCACAGTTTTCTGAGAGAACTAAAGACATGTCACCTTCTCCTTACTATTTTCTTCTCTGATAACCTACAGCTGGAATGAGTAATTGTGAGAGCAAGAGAGGGGGGTCACACTGATGATAAAGAGGACAGGTCTCTGTGGGGAAGACTTTCCACGCCTGTGCTGGACAGCAGCTGGTGCAGTGTGCTTGCAGAGTCCCAGACCAAATTTCAAGCTGTGCACCTTGGGGGAAAGCCTGATTGCAGCACCACTGCCTGCCTGCCTTGCAGCGCTCAAAAAGAAAAGCTAGTGATAGATATTGGGAAGAATAATCTGACCTACTAATGTACCTTACAGGACTCCAAATTATCTGCAAATGCAGAGCGGAATAAAGGACTTGGATACTTCTGTGAACCAGACAATAACAGTCTCTGCTCAATACATGGCATTGATCAAAAGAACAAATGTTGGGATGCAAACAGAGTAATGTTAAAAACGCTATTGAAAATGAACACCATCATAAAAATCAATGAGAGAGCTTCCTCTGAACCCCTGTTCAGTGCTGACCACTTCATCAAAAAGAAATGTGGCATACAGTTTACAAACAGAAAACAAAAATGAAGAGATGCTTGGGTAAACATCAATTATGTAGTGAATTAAATGACTAGGACAGTTCAGCTTTGAGAGGTACTGTTTAGGGTGCCATGAATAATACATTCACTAAATTGAATTTACAGAGAGCTGGGAATTTTCTAACAACCTGGTTCCAGTAGAAAATATGAATTTGTCAAAACAGAAGTGTTCTGTCAGAATGTACCATTTCAAAAAAACATTTCAAAGGAATAACAGCCAAGATTACTTCTTGTCAAGGGTTTTTCTCCCTTTAGAAAACTGATTTGTTTCCTCCAAGTGTGCTATCTGGGATCCCAACTTACTGTGGCAGATGTGTGTCACAGACCTCCTCAGACAGAGAGCAAATGATAATTTAGCTGCAAGACTCCAGGGCAAAGCCACTGTAGAGACAACCAAGAATTTCAAACTCAACATTTCCAGTGCTCTGGAAGCTCTAGATGCAATAACACTGGGCTCGTAGAAAGGCAGAAAATCCTAAATCTCACCTAGCTGAATCACTCTGGATTTCACAAGTAGGAGTTGACCTAACAATATCCTTCATTTTTCATTTAGCATGCTACTCTTCATAAAGGAAGCCAGGAGGCACATACAGACCATAATTCAAGGGGAACCAAAGTGTACAGGCACTGGGCCACAGTCCTGAACAGTCACTCCTGAAAAGCATTTTGGTTGAACAATGACAAAGTCATGGGGTTTATTTTTGGCAAAAGGCCTCCACTGTGCCCTTCCACATCCAAAGGTCTGCCTGTATTCATTGCAGGTCATCCCACATCCTTAGGAAAATGTTGCCCCACAAGTTGGACATTACATCATGTTACAGGTAAAAATTGATCCAGACAATTATAATAAAAAGAAAAAGAAAAAATTTATTCATGACCGATATACAGTCCCGACTGCCAACAATCCAAAACAGCACCGAGTCCAGGATCGGAGCTGGCTGAACTCTGATCCAGCCTCTATCACACCAAATCCCCCTGTTCACCACCACTGCTTTGCAGAGTCCGGGTTTTATACTCTTTTTCTTGTCCGCAGCGGAGTCCCTTTGTCCTTCCTTGGAGGTTTTCATATTCATGTTGTGTCTATTCTCTGACCTGTGCTGGACAAAGCCTTGTCCGGGAACTAATGTGTATTTGCTCCTCGATTCCCCCGGAATTGTGCATTCAGATGTCTTTGATGGTCCTGTCTATCTGAGAGGAGCATCTTCACAGGCCATCATCACTGGGCGTTCTCTCATTCATGCTAGCCAGAACACCCATCTCCTGTGCAGGCTGGATTCACTTCATATCTTAATGACACATCTCCACCCCAGCTGCCAGCTGCAGTTTCCACCACCCTGTGAAGCAATCTCCTTCTCCCTTGCTGGTGTGATTTTAAAGCTTTATATTATATTATTCTAATAATCATATTCTACCAGTACGAATTACCATCATACCCATAACACATCATATACTAGACAAGATTAACTAGGTGGAATGCCCTGTCACGGGAAAAAAACAGGTTCAACAGGCAGGACTTCCACCTCATGAGGCTGTGCTGGCTGTGACCAGTGACTGTGTTGTCCTCCAGGTGTATTTTCAATATTTCCCAGAATAATTTTTCCAAGGTTTTACCAGGCACTGGAATGAGACTAAGAGGCCTGTCATTTCTTCAGGCCTGACATCCTTCTTCTTGCCCTTCTTGAAAATCAGGACAACATTTTCCAGCTTCTTGTCAGCTGGGACTTTTCCAGATTCCCAAGACTGCTCAAAAATCTCAGCTCAGGGCTCTGAGACTCCCTTGGTCCATCATCCATGTTGAAGGCAGAGGCAAAGAATGCATTAAACACCTCTGCCTTGTCTCTGTCCCTGTTTGTAAGCCAGCCATCTTCATCCTGTAACGTCATTATGTTATTTTTACACTGCCTTTTGCCAATAATATATTTGCAAAAAACCCTCTTTTTATTGTCCCCCACAGCTCTGGCCAGCTTCATCTCCACTGAACTCTGGCTATGCAATTTTGTTCCCTACAGTGGCAAGCAGCATCTCTGTATTCTTCCCATGTCACCTGACCTGGCTTCCCCTGGATATACACCTTCTTTAATTTCCAAATGAAATCTCTGTTCAGCCAAGCTGGCCTTCTGCCTCATCTGCTTGACTTATGACACTTGGGAATTGCTTTCTCCTGGGATCTTAGAAGGTGATGTTTAAAAAGTGAGCAGCACTGATGAATGCCAGTACCAGCAAAAATATTTTACCAGAGGATTTCACCCACAAATCCTCTGAACAGACTCAAGGCAGTTCTCCTCATATACAAGAGCAGGGTTGAAGTTTTCCTGGCATGTTTCCTCCTGTCAAAAGAGATTTTAATCTCGACAACTTTGTGGCCACTGAAGGGAAGAATGCCTGAAAGGAAGAATTTCCTTTAGGAAAGGAAATGAAATCTTGTGATTTCAATGAGGACCAATTAGGCAAGCTTCACTCCATATTCCTGCACTTCATGTCATACCATTGGCTTTCCTTGTTTTCATGTCATATCAGGTTGAGGTTTTTTTTTGAAATTTAATTTTTTCAGTTCCTTCTCTGTCTCTTTGTTTCCCTTTCTTCACAGACTTTAGGGATTTCAATGGGAATCATTTTGGCAAGTTTTGGACCTTTTCACTGTACCCAATTTCAAACTTCTTTATTAGGAACCAAAAAAAGGAAAGAGGGAGTAGGACTTTAAGCATAATGTTTGTGCTCTCATTTGCCTCAAATCTTACATATCACAGTAGCATGTTTCTGTCATTATTTCTGCTTGCAAAATACCCCAAATATGAAATGAAAGGCATTTAAAAACATCTAAAATGTTTCCAGACAAGAAAGATTAAAGGAGACTCTCAGTATGGAACATCTCTTTTCAAAGACTTCTCAGTTTCCCTGAGAAGCTTGTGGTGAGAACTGTCCAGAACAGGAGACAACAGAAAACACCTTTTGGAAAGTTTGTAGAAAGAGAGATAAGTAGGGTTATATCACCACTCTGTTTTATGAAAAAAACCCATGCTATTTAGCAATTTTGAATGTAGGCTGTTGCAGTTCTCCCCCGAGCTGGCCGTAAGAAGGCTATTGTGGCCTTTTCTCTGAATGCAAAGCCCTTGCAGCACACCGCGGCGAGGCTTTAGCTGCGGAGGGAGCGAACCAAGCGCACGCCGAGGGAGGGTCCGGTCCCGCTGGGCGCTGTGCGAACCCATTCCTGGCGCTGCTCCGCCCCCTGCTGGCCGCGGGCACAGGTAAATAATCCACAGACTCGGTTGGTTTTTTAATACATTTATATATTTACATAATGTATTGCTGTACAAGGGAGTTCTCATCAGAAAATATCTTTATTGGGGAAAAATGTAAAAATCCTTCTTTTTAAACAATGTCTACAATTCCCAGGGACATTTTACTCCATTTTTATTTTACTACAACCAATGTTTTTCTTGTTCAGGTGCTAACTTGAGATGGAATTTCCTACCTTAATTAACAAACAGAATATTTAAAATATCAGTGCTGCTGAGATGCTGGGAGTCAATGGTATTAATTTAGCCATATAGGTTTGTTAAGGAATGCAGGATCTCAGACGGAAAGCTTTGCAAACTTATGTCAAAATACAGGTGGTAGCAGTTATTCTATTTACTAAGGAAAATTATTCACCTAGATTAGATGTCTGATGTGCTTTTAGAAGTACCATCTGGAAAAACATTAGCATATTTTAACATGTCTAGGGTGAAATCAACAAATCACTTATTTCCCCTGGGCCTTCCAATTCAGCAGCAGATTATGGCCACGCATTCTTAATACCAGGGCAAGTTCAACTCTGCTTCAATGGCCCTCTGCCTCTGATCTTTGGCTCATTATCTCAGAGCTTATTTTCAACCACTATAAGTGTAAATCAGTGGGGGGGGGGTCTGTCATGCAGTGATTATGTGGAAGTACAGAAATGCAATCAATCTTTAGGGCCTCAGTGCATGAAATGCTGAATATTCTCAGTTTCCTTTGGCTCCTCTCTGGGGCTTTAATGACAGAGGAAACCAGGCAAGATTAAAAAATATAAAAGGGAAAATGTCTGTGATCTGGAAAACAAACAGGTATTTTTATTATTTTAGAGAATCTTAGGGTCTTTGAAGTTGTGAAAGGGAAATCTTAATTAAGGATTTGATCACACAAAGCACTTGATCCCTTAATAATCCTCTCATTTCTGTCCAGAGCAGCTAACACCTCACAGGAACTGTAAACATCTTGTTGAGCCATATATTTAACGTGCAATGCTGAGACATTTTTCGGTATCTGTGAATTCCCAGGTTGAGCAAGGTATGACTAAAAGAACAGTATTTGTAATTTCTCTACAGGAAGCTTCAATGAAAAGAGCACTGAACCTGTGATTCCACAAAGCTTGAGGATCAGCCCAGTATTACCCTCATGGTCACACCCTTTTCTTCCTGAATTTCCTTGTGTTTCCCTTGAGAAGAGTCTGACACTTAGCCCAACCATCTGCTGGGATATTTGTATCTTAAGATGCTAGAAAATGATTTTCTTTTGGCTTTGGTTTGTTGGGTTGCTTTTTCAGGATGGGGAGGTGGGTTAAATTGTATAAGGAAGTGCCTTGTTCTTTATGATCCCAGTCAGAAAGGTGCTCAGATTCTGTAAAAGACTGCTTGAGATCATGATTTTTTGAGACCACACTAAAAAGGAAAGGAAGATAGTAGAATTAACCATATGACCCTTCAGATGCTGGGAGCTCCAAGCCGAATGGGGCCTCTGACCACAACTCAGACACCCTGCAGATTTCACCCATGGGAAATTACCCTATCTTGGTCACTTACAGGATTTTCCCAAAGAAACCAGCTCTATTCCTCATTTCTACTGTCAAACAGAAAGGACATCCACCTGAGAACTTGCTGCACTGCTAAATAAAGGTGAGGCCCAGCAGGGAGTGTAATCACCTGTACTGAGCAGGAGCTGCTGATTTTCTCCTGTGGTAAGAGATCTGTGTGGCACAAGTCAGCAGGCAGCACATGCAGCACAGCACAGCCTGCACTTATACATCCACATAGTAACAATATTAAACACTTGCACAAATTGAATATTGAAATCCTTTTTAACAGAATGCTAAAATCAGACCAGCATTACAACATTTGCCCACACCTATTTTTGGTCTTATCAGATATAATACTCTAAATTGTGGACAAATGGCAAATGTTACATTTATATTTCTTTCTTATGTGAGAAAAACAGAAATAAAAGCCTTTATCAAGATATTCAAAATTAACTTGATACAACAGCCCTCTGAATTGAGACTTTAAATTGCCTCAGGCAGACAACATGTGAAATGTTGCTTCAAGGAATCATGTGAAACACCAATGTCTAATTAGAGGCGGAGGGAACATTTCCAACACACCTAGAGCTTGATTTTAAAAAGATGCTTCTTGTTTTGTACATTATTACTTAGCTAAACCAAATCCTCTAGGTTTTTCTATTCTTCTCTCAGTTAAGAACAGTGATGTATAACTGCATACTTGTCTATAATCAGTACAGCATGTTCTAACTTAAATGATTAAAAATTAAATTTCAAAATAAAATAAAAATTACACCACTATTGAGATAATCAAGTAGAACAGAGAAACATATGACTATATTTCTCATAGAACAATATAATTATTTCAGCTAGAAGTACCCTGGAAGGTATCTGATCCAGCCTTATGTTCTAAACAGTCACAGAAGAAAAGGCTCCAAGGTGGCAAAATGCTTTCATTCTCACAGTTGCAGGTGCCACCAAGATAATTATTGGATCCTAGTGTTACAGAAAGAAGTTTGAAGGGCTCTTAACAAAAACTGATTATGTTCTAAGGATGACCAAAGGTCAGGTAAATGCAAAAAACTGAAAAAACATCTGAGAAAAAGGTATGAAGTCATGTATATGTAACACTTCACTAAGAGGTTTGTTTCCCCAGAAAGCAATATTAAAGTATCCTTCTTATCAGTCTTTCTACAACTCTTCATATTTTCATTTGAAATGCATTTAAATACATATCTCAGTTAACTCTGAGTTTTCTTGTGAATTGCATTTAGTTCATAACAGTTATGAACTGCTGCTCCATAAAAATTGCAAAATCTCAAGATCAAATCCAGAGTGAGTCCCCAAACATGTGGCAAAGCAGATAAACCATGTAGGACTCTGGCTTTTGTACGAGCAAACCACATTCTAGAATGCATTACACTATTGCTGTTTACATTAAAAGTCCTCTGAAACTGCTAAGTATAACTAATAGTATTTATTCATATTAGGAATTATGCCTTGAAAATCTATCAAATAAAATAGGGGAAGACTCTGCTTAGGGATTTTTTTCTCTAAGAACTATGAGTCTATGGTGTTGAGCCGTAGTCTGCAAAAATAACTTCAAGTGCCAAAATTTTATAGTAGATTAAACATAGTGGATATAGATCTTTATATGTCACCATGCAGAGCATACTTTTAAGAATTTTTAACCAGTTTTGAAACACTATAGTGTGCTTCCTTCCTTCACCTTCCTTTTGGAACTTGCAGTTTCTTCATCTTTGGCTATCCAAGTTGATAATTTCCTTATTTCCCTTTAGGTGTTTCTTTTTCTCCTTTTTTATTTGCTTCCATGTCTTCTTTACTCTGCTGTCAAAACAGATATACACAAAATTCTGTGCATAATTTCTTAGAGTAAAACTACATGCTCCTTCAGAAACATTTTAAGAAGTAAAATTTCAAGATAAAACATGAGATAGAGTTTCTAATCTCAGCTTTCAAGGCAGCTGTAAAATGTACGAATGGTCTTTTGGGTATCTTGCAAACATTTTGTAGTCTGAGTCCTTTCATGGCTTCAGACCTCTGCTGGTTATTGCTTAGCCATTGATGAAGCTTCACAATCAATCCAGCAGAGAAACAGACCAAACTCATATGGTCTCTACTGTGTTTGTCTGGTCCTAGAGTCCAAAACTTGCCTTTTGTAGCACTTTACTTTAGCGTACACACTTTGTTTTCACATAAGTACTATTGTTAAAAAAAACAGAAATCACAGGTTAGTTATTCAGGCAAAAGTACATGACTGAAAACAAACGAAACTATTAACTGCTCTTTCAGCTACTCAACATTGATCAGAATCTTGCAGGTTTTGAATGCGGAAGTTTTACAAGCACTTTTACACTTTCCAGGTGGGCAGAGACATGCCAATTCTCCTAAAAAGGCTGAATTGTTACCATTTCTATCAGTTACCTGAGTGGTTATTTTAAATTTAGAGAACGGTTTTGCTTGTGGATTTCTTTTCCTCCAAGCTGGTGAATTAGAAGATCCTGAAGTATATTTGCCTGTAGAAAAAACATACACATTGTTTCCTAACTTCAGCCACAATTTCAGGAAAGAATCACTTAGTCTGATATGTGAATTAAATATTGCATTGGCTGAAGTTTCAATGAATGTATCAGATTAGTCAGATACTGCCTCTGAAACACAAGCTAGTGTTAAAGGCAGACTCTCTCTAGGACTTTAAAGATAATTTGCAGCATTGTAGCATTTCCATGAGGCTCGTGTGATCTTCCAAAAGAGGAGATTCTGCTACAAACATCCTTGGTTTTAACCAAGGGAATGTTCCTGGGCTGAACACCTTCCCAAAGGCATCAACAGCTTCTGTTTTATCCCTGCTTGGGAAAGCCCTATATACAAGGCTATATTATGGCTTTTTGCTAGACATTTGATTGTGCCTCAGAATATGCTGCCTAATCACAAACCATTTTTTAAAATTGATTAAAAATGAATATGATCAATATTCTTCTTTTAATTCCATCTTAATGTGATTAATTAAAATTATTAATTTTGTAATAATCCTACAATTTTCAGTTTATGCACAATGTGTAAATGTTACCATAGTTTTCTGTTTGTGTCCAAAATCTCCTGTTGGTGTCAGGCTGATTCTTTTGTTTGGAGCCTTTCTGACCATAGGACTCAGGTACTGCTGGAAAGAAAGGCAGCAAAAATGTGAATGATTGTTCTTACAAGAAAAATGCTGATTCCCATTTTTTCAAAAATGTTCTATCCTTTTTTAACCTGGAAATTTAATCAAATGCATTCTTCACATAAAGAATGTTCTCTCTATAATCTCTATACCACCTTTTCCACATTTAATGAAAGCAAGCATTCAAAGAAAAAAGAAGACATAACTATTTGTCCTCAGGACAAAGCACCAATGTTGGAATTTGTTACACTTTATTCACCTTAAAATAGGCATTACTCTGTCTGAAGGAGGTCCCTGTTATTAGAAATTAAAACAGGGAGGCACCTCAAAATGGAGAATGAACCCAGCTTAAGAGAGATGACTGAAACTGCCAAGATGAAATTACTTTTTTGATTTCTGATTATTTAAATTATTTACCACTAAATCTGTTGACAAAGTGACAAATGATAAAACAAATAATCCAGAGAAACCATGAA
>VYZP01053869.1:0-11532 GCA_013400635.1 Hypocryptadius cinnamomeus
GAAAGGGAAAAGGAAAGGGAAAAGGAAAGGAGAGGAGCAAAACAGGACAAACCTTCCCAGCGCCATCTCCCTCCCCTGCTGAGCCCTCCTCCTCTCTGCCCTCAGAAACGTGCAGCTACAGCACTGAAAAGCGTGGGTCAGCACCTCTCAGTGGGGAAATTCTCCTTAATTCAGACGTTTCTCAAGTGCTCATTTATCCAGAACTTTGCCCTGCTGGAAAAACAACCAGCAGAGGAACAGATTCTGCTCCTGTACCACCCTCTGTCTGGAGCTATTTAGAAATTCCAGGAATTTAATGCAGATATTCAAGGAAATCCTGAGGTAATGTGGCACCCTACCTCCAGGCCTGCAGGAGATGCTGCTTTATATTGCTCTGAGTCAGTGTGCTTCTGCATTTGACAAATATTTATATAATAAGATATTAAAAGCCAAAGGTAATAACTGCAAGAAATGATGAAAGCACAGTGCTGGGTACAGCCAGCCAAGCCAGGAATGACATTATCAACCTGCTTCTTTATCCCCTTCCTAAAAACATAAGTATTTTAAATCTTCCTTAGTGGGTGTGAAAATTAAGGAGCCAACACATTGCCAGAGCTCGTGCACAGGCAGAGCTCCTCTCAGACAATTCAGCACAATTCTGGTGCAGCAGAATGAAATGTTATAAATCCCTGTGCAGCTCTGACAGTGCCTCTGAATCACCTCCTATTCCACAAAGCTTTGCCCACGTCCTCTGATTTATCTCCTGGCTCTGAGGCACTTGCAGAGCTCTGCCTGCCCACAGTGTCACACCTGGCATGGCTTTGTGGCCCCATTCCCTCTCACCTTGCTGCTGGAATCGCTCTCAGTGCCTCTTTCCTGGCTCCCTCAGGTCTATTCTAGCACAAAACATTTAAAAAATTACAGTGGATGCCAAGCAGTGCTGTCCATGTTGCCTCAAGGTTTTCTTGGGATGGATCCAGGTGAATTTGAGAGGCTTTCCTTCTTCGAGTGTCCTTCAACCCCAACTGCTCAGGTAGGTTTTGGAGGCTTTCCTTCCATCATATAATCCTTAAAAACTACATGCTCAGGTGGGTTTTGGAGGCTTTCCTTCCATCAGATAATCCTTAAAAACTACATGCTCAGGTGGGTTTTGGAGGCTTTCCTTCCATCAGATCCTCCTCAAACCCCACACCCTGACCCCTGCCCAGCAGGGCAGTCTTCACCACACAAGCTCACCTTGCCCACAAGATCTTCTCTTGTGGAAAAGAACACACAAGGGAACAACCCTGCTCCACATTTTACCTCAGATTATCCTGAGCTGGGAGGGACCCACCAGGATCATCCAGTCCAACCCCTGGCCCTGCACAGACACGCTCAAATCCCACCTTGAGCATCCCTGGGAGTGGTGTCCCCAAGCTCCTGGAGCTCTGGGGCTGTGCCCATTCCCTGGGGAGCCTGGGCAGTGCCCAGCACCCTCTGGGGGAAGAACCTTTCCCTAAAATCCAGCCTGGCACAGCTCCAGCCATTCCTGGGCTCTGTCCCTGTCACAGGGAGCAAAGTTTGGAGCTGCCCCTCTGGATGAGCAGCAGACCCCAAACATTCTCCCCTCAACACTCCCTTTCCTGTTTCTACCCCATATCCCTCATGTTTGTCCCCAGAATTCCTTCTCCTGGCTCAGGGCACCTCTCCCTGCAGGACTGCAGCTCTGGGCTGTCCGAAAGCTCTGGGGGAAGCAGGGATGCCATGGGGATGCCAGGGAGGTGGCACCCCAGGGCCTGGGGGAGGATGGAGCCATCAATCACGCTGTTTCTAATCAGCTGCACCGCGGCTGGCAGCAAATGGCACCTCATTTGCAAAGCTTTCTCTCGGCTCCCTCATTAGCATAAGTATTGTTTGCCATTATCCGTGGTGATTCACATTAAACTAATGGAAATTCATCTGTCATCCCGATAGATCTCAGCAAAGGGCAGCTCTGAATTCAGTTAGGGGCTGTTTGCCCCTCTCCTCCTTATCCCACACTGGTTTGGGTTGGGAGGGACCTTAAAGGCCATGGAATTGCAGCCACTGCCGTGGGCAGGAACTCCTTCCATGGGCAGGAACTCCTTCCATGGGATGGAACACCTTCCATGGGATGGAACACCTTCCATGGGCAGGAACANGACTGGATGTGTGGACATCCAGTTTCAAGCAACATGCAGGAATACAGTTCTGGAAAAACACAATTATTGCACAAAATCCCCCTCAGTTTACACCACAACTCTTTTTGCTTTTTACAGGGCAGTCCCATTTGCTGGCAGGTTGTTGTCCTGGTTCTCCCAGTGTTGTAGAATAAACCCTTTTTTTGCTCCAGAAAGAGGAATTCAAATATTGTACTTTGTGCAGTGCTGGGATCCTCCCAGGCAATATTTGCTGCTGAGATGCATTGATGCCCTGTTGGGACTACCTAAAAACAGAGGCCAGGCAAAATGAAGAGAATAAAAAGCAGTTCTATTTGTTGAAGGGCCTTCAGGTACATTTAGGGCAGAAAAAGTTCCAAAATGGACAACGGATCATGGGTTTCATGCTTTTATAAGTTTGATCCATTTCCATTTTGAGGGTGAATCTGCCAATTCCAGCTTCAGCTAATGAAGTCATTGACCCCAAGTTTGCTGCCCCCAACTCCCTTTTGTTTCCATCTCTCTGGCCTGAGGCAGTGAGGTGTCCTTGATTGCCAGGCCTGGAGAGGAATTGTTGTGTCTGCCCCAAATGGGGAAGCAGCAGCTCCCACTGTGTGTGGAGTTTAGAGTTCTACACTAAAGAACTGCAGGGTTACAAATAGATGGAACATAGAAAAACTAAAATCCTAAGGCATCAGCATCATCAGGGCAGGCTGTGTTGCAGGGAAAAGGGGACAATTGTGGAGTTATCCCTTCTGGATGCTCTGAGTTGGGTGGGTGGGAGCTGAGAGGACAATCAGAGCCCACCAGGAGCTTTCCCTGCCCACAACCCCCGGGCTGTAACTCCCCAGGGTGCTCCCTCCATAAATCCCCCTCACCACTGGCACGTTTATGGCACTTGGGGAGATGTCACTTCCAAACCCAAATGAGCAATGACACACCGAGCAGCAGAAGGTAAATGGCTTTTAACAGGATAACGTGTCAGTTAAAGGCTGAATTATTTCCCTGCTGTCACTTCCCTTTACTCTGCTGCTTGTGTTATTGCCTGTTACTGACAGTGGCTGAGAGGAGGGATGCCCTTGGCCCTGGGACACGCTGGTTCTGTTTGTGGTGGAGCAACAGGCAGCTGGAGCTGGAATCAACTTCCATTCTTTTTTTGGGGATGCAAACAAGTGACTTGTGCAGCCACTCATCCCACGGACATGGCTTCTGTCACTGTGATATTTCATGAAAATCCTTTGCTAGGATTTTTCTCCTGAGAAGCCTCAGAAAAGAAATGCAAACAGTAACTACCTGATGGCTGTGGAATATGGTCTGGAGATGGTTTACCAACAGGTGCATCTTTGATTGGGCTCATGTGAATTGTTTTTACTTGCTTGACCAATCATGGTCCAGCTGTGTTGAGGCTCTGAGCAGTCACGAGTTTTTATTATTCATTCCTTCCTTTTCTAGCCTTCTGATGTATTTCTTTCTCTGTTCTTTTTAGTATAGCTTTAGTATAGCATAATATCATATCATATCATATCATATCATATCATATCATATCACAATAAATCAGCCTTCTAAGAAATATGGAGTCAGGTTCATCTCTTCCCTTGTCCTGTGAACAAATTGACAGGCTTCCACCAGCAATCAGATGCTGGGGGTGTCTCCCAGACAGATTTGGCAGGAAATAAACCTTTCCTGAGCTGGTTGTGGTCCAGATTCATGATTTGGGCCTTCCAACACAAAAAGAAGCATCGAGGTGTAAATCCAGTTCTGCTGTTCTTGCAGGAGTCCTTTGGGGGCAAGAAATCCCCTCAAATATTCCTCCAGGACATCAGGGTGGGAAAGGCATCCTTGATTTCCTGGGGACTGGAACCCGTGGTGCCAGCAGCTGGATGAATCTGTCTGTGCCAAGGTAAATGCTGCTGCTTTCCATCTTCACTGAGATGCTGAGGGGAGATTTATGTGTGCCAGCCTCCATGAATTATCTCGGTGAGTCATTACACCAAGGCAAGCGCTAAAAGCAGCGTTAGGTGCCATAAAACTGATGGAAACCAGAATGTTAAGGAAATTCTGAAAATGAATGTATTATTTATACAGTGGTCTTAGCACTGAAAGAGCTGCACTTTCTCCCAGACTAATTGTTGTTGAGGAGCAGCAGAAGGGGAGGATTTATCTCTGGGTTCTGCAAAACCAGAATTTTCTGCTTTTACTGCCTGGCTCTGGTTTGAAATGTGCCCTTGTGGAAATGGCCCCGTGGTTCTGTTTGATTTTCTCCTTTCCAGATGTCTCGAGATCTGCAAATCAAGCCAGGCCTTTTCTGTGTCATCATCCTTGGTAGCAAAGGTACTGCAGGGCAAAATAGGCTTTTATCTGCACTTCCAAGGTTTTGCTGAGATTTAGGAGACTCCTTACTGCTCTCCTATATTTGAGCAAACTCGGAATTGGCAGTGAGTTAAAGGCACTAAAATCAGTCAGTATTTCCTTCAAGCTTTAGTGGATTTTATTTGGAGTTAGACTAGGTAATGATGGCTCTGTTCTTCCCCAGTTTAGTGCTCAAATCTTTCATCCTTTCTTTTAAAAGCCTTTGTGGGAGGTGAGTGAGAAAAAGCTCAGTGAATGAGTATTATTGTGTTGAAAAGCCATTTGGAAATCTTGGAGGGTGTTTCTTGTGTCTGTCCACTAAGAACCAAAGATTCCTGAGCATCAGAGTCCAGCTCAGGAACCCGAATCAAACAGGAGGCATTCAGAGTTATTTCAAACACTTGGAATATGGCAGAAGTCTTTTAAGTTCAGTAGCAAACACATGGAAAACCAGATGGTTTCTTTGTGACAGAACCCCGAACAGAACAGGAAAATAGAATATGTTCCCCTCCCTCTCTGAGCTGGAGAAAAGGATTTTTAAAATGCCTTGCATGTGTGCTAAATAAATAAATTTAAAAATGAACCTCCTGGCCAATCACAGTTTAGCTACCCTGCAATTAAACAAATCCACAAACTGGCAACACATTTACATCTCATTAAGGGGAGGCACATGCAGCAACAGCATGGAAATTTAGAAATTAGACACAATTACCACGTTGGCTGGCGGCAGGAAGGGGGAGCGCCGTGGGGGGAGGTTTTTGGGAGAAGTTTGATGGTTCCTTAATTGGCTGCTGCCTCCCCAGTCCCACCCAGCTTTGCTGGGTAAAGGAATTTCCCAGAGAGGCATTTTAAAAATCAGCAGAGCTGCTGCTCTGCCCATCCCTGTGGTGCCAGGATGTCACCTGGGCTGTCGCCTCTGCTGGCACTTCCATGGGGGTGGCAGAGATGTGGCCCCAGTGCTGTGGCTGTGCTCTGCAGCTGCATCCATTCCTCTGTTCCCATTTTTTGGAGGGAATTCCAGAGCAGCTCTTCCCAAAGGAAAGGTCCTTTCCATCCCTTTAGTGGCTGGAGCACTTGGCTGACACCTGTGCTGAGGATTTATTGGCTTTTCCTCCTTCCTTGCCTCTAGAAGTTCCCCAGTTCTCTATATTTCTTATATTTATGTATCTAGAAATATATTTCACCTCTATTTTTTCACAGATTCCAGGTCCCTTCCCCCCAAGGTGATTCCATTCCTCACAAACAGATATAAATGT
The DNA here is from genome assembly GCA_013400635.1 of Hypocryptadius cinnamomeus. Taxonomy (NCBI): domain Eukaryota; kingdom Metazoa; phylum Chordata; class Aves; order Passeriformes; family Zosteropidae; genus Hypocryptadius; species Hypocryptadius cinnamomeus. Next base: position 5,741 of record VYZP01053869.1, read on the forward strand.
GTGTGTGGGTGTGAATCCTTCAACAGGAGCAGATATTAATAATGTAAATAACAATGGCTTAGTTAGAACAGTAATTGCAGACAATTATCACCTCGGGCACCACTTCTGGGAGCAGGGCCTGGCCTTTCCCGGGGAGGGGTTAAACCACTGGATTCTGGAGCTTTCCACAATAATATTAATTAGCTGTAAGGCTGTTGGTAGCAATTCCAGCCCACTGGAAGTGTTAAAAAACAAACCCACCATGATTCCCAAAAGGATCTGTGGCACAGAAGGGCTGTTCTTTGGGGATTTTTTTGGAGGTGGGGTTTTTTGGTTTTTTTTTTAGCCTCTCCCACTGAGGCAGAGATGGATACACTGTCCATGGGTGCTGCTCCATGCTCTGCCTGCATTTCTGCATTTTTCTATTTCCAAAATCCCCACGGTGGTGATCCAGGTCAGCCCAACTCAAAGCTGCTGGGAATAACTTCAGCCCACTGCAGGGAACCCAAAGGGCTGAGGGGTGGAGAAAAGGCTGCTCCTGCCAATCTCCAGGTCCACTCTGTCCAGGTATTTAATGGCCCTATTAAATATAGCAAGTGTAAATCTTACAAATTGCCTTGAAAAGGATTCAGCCACTTCAAAAATGGAGCTATATTTTGGATATATGACTTGTGCTGCAGACCCATAAATAAAAAGGTACTATATCCTGAAGTTACAGGCAAGTGCTACTTAGGTGTTTGTATTTTGGGGAGGTTTCTGGCTTTTCTGAAACATCCTGGCCTTTCCCAGAGTTTTCATGGCTTCAACAGCCAAACCCAAGATGTCACAATGGAAATGAGTTAGGTAAGGAATGAACAGAAAGTCCTGCAGGCTGATTTATTCACTGCTGAAATGCAGCCTGCACTATGCTGGAGGATTTCAGAGCTTTGTGTTGGGGTTTTATCCCCCTTAAATTCCAGATGTGGGATCGCTGGGATCCCCTGGAGCTGTCCCTTTGCACTGAGGAGAGGCTTTATTGCTAGCACAGAACTGATGAACTGCTGAATTGATTAGGAATTAATGACTGTGTCAGGGGACTGCTGCTGGGGCTCTGGAGAGGATTTACATCCTGCTGCCCATGAGGCACTGGGCTGCCAGGAATTCAGGAATTGTGCTGTCAGGAATTGTGCTGTCAGGAATTCAGGGGCTGTGCAGGAATTCATGGGCTGTCAGGAATTCAGGAATTATGGGGCTGGGCTGTCAGAAATTCAGCAATTCAGGAATTCAGGGGCTGGGCTGTCAGGAATTCAGGGATTCAGGGGCTGTGCAGGAATTCAGGGGTTGTCAGGAATTCAGGGGCTGTACTGTCAGGAATTCAGGGGCTGTGTTGTCAGAAATTCAGGAATTCAAGGATTCATGGGCTGTCAGGAATTCGGGGATTGTGCTGTCAGGAATTCAGGAATTCAGGGGCTGGGCTGTCAGGAGCTCAGGAATTCAGGGGCTGTAGTGTCAGGAGTTCAGGAATTCAGGGGCTGTATTGTCAGGAATTCAGGAATTCAGTGGCTGTCAGGAATTCAGGTGCTGGGGTGTCAGGAATTCAGGAATTCAGGGGCTGGGCTGTCAGGAGCTCAGGAATTCAGGGGCTGGGCTGTCATGAGCTCAGGAATTCAGGGGCTGTATTGTCAGGAATTCAGGAATTCAGGGGCTGTCAGGAATTCAGGTGCTGGGGTGTCAGGAATTCAGGAATTCAGGGGCTGGGCTGTCAGGAATTCAGGAATTCAGGGGCTGGGCTGTCAGGAATTCAGGGATTCAGGGGCTGTGCAGGAATTCAGGGGTTGTCAGGAATTCAGGGGCTGTACTGTCAGGAATTCAGGGGCTGTGTTGTCAGAAATTCAGGAATTCAAGGATTCATGGGCTGTCAGGAATTCGGGGATTGTGCTGTCAGGAATTCAGGAATTCAGGGGCTGGGCTGTCAGGAGCTCAGGAATTCAGGGGCTGTAGTGTCAGGAGTTCAGGAATTCAGGGGCTGTATTGTCAGGAATTCAGGAATTCAGGGGCTGTCAGGAATTCAGGTGCTGGGGTGTCAGGAATTCAGGAATTCAGGGGCTGGGCTGTCAGGAATTCAGGAATTCAGGGGCTGGGCTGTCAGGAATTCAGGGGCTGGGCTGTCAGGAATTCAGGAATTCAGGGGCTGGGCTGTCAGGAGCTCAGGCTGTGTGTGCAGCAGGGAGTTCAGAGCTGCAGCTCCCACAGCATTACTCCCCACCCTGGCAGGGAGCTCAGCAGAGCCTGACTCCTGAGCTGGGCTCAGTCTCGCTGTGAATCACTGCTGTGGGTGAGCTGTGTGCTGATAAATGTGCTTTGCCTGAAGTGCAGGGGTCACTGAGGGGCTACAAAAGCTCCCTGAAACCCCCCCTCGATTATTCCTGCATATTCCCTGCAGCTCTTATCCCTGGAGCACACAGCTGAGAGAAAGGTGTAAAACTGGCCAAAAAATCAGCCTGGCCTGACAGCACTGGGTAAAACACTTCTGGTGATAAAACACTTTATTCATATAGAAAACTTTTCAGGAAGGGTTAATCCAGGTGGTGCTTCAGGATGTGGATTCTGCTTCTGGCTGATAACTGGGCTTGTTTTATTTTGAATTTTATGTGAAGATGTTCTAGGAAGGGTTAATCCAGGTGATGCTTCAGGATGTGGCTTTTCCTTCTGGCTGATAATTTGGTTTATTTTATTTAAAGTTTCAGATTAAGATGTTCTGGGAAGGGTTAATCCAGGTGATCCTTGTGGACGTGGCTTTTCCTTCTGCCTGATGGCTGGGTTTGTTTTATTTTAAACTTTACATGAATCTATTCTAGGAAGAGTTCATGCAGGTGGTGCCTCAGAATGGATGATCCTTCTGGCTGATGGCTGGGCTTGCTTTATTTGAAGTTTTAGATGAAGATGTCTTGGCCCAGCAATGAGAATGGGCTGCAGCTGCTCCTCTCATGCCAATCCAGGCCCCTCGTCACTGAACATGGATCACAAAGTGTCAGGAATGAGCACTGATTCCTGGGCTCAGGAATAATTCATACAAATATCTCCCAGCTCAGCCAAGAGAAGCAATTTCAGCTGGAACAGTGTATAATCCATTTTTCCCTGGCAGAGAAGAAAGGGAAGGGTGCCTGCTATGACTGTGATTTTTGTATTTTTTTTGCAAACGCTCAGACACTGCGATGATGTGTGGAAAGATGGGATCTAAAGATAGATATAAAGGGGATAAATCAAAAACCTCAGGTGCAGTCACACACAGGCTCCATGGAAACTGCTCACAGCCATCACTTCCTAATGGGGCAAACCAGGTTCCGTGCAAGCAAATTTGGGTAAGTCTGAGAACGAGATCAGGGTTTAATTTTTGGGTTCAGATGTCACAGTACAAGTTCACTCTAAACCCCTGTTCCTGCTTTTGGCAGCAGTGGGGATTGCTGAAGATGGATCTGTTTAAACAAACAGGAATGGGAGCATTTCCTTGGGGATTTTTTCTCAGCTCCCCAGTGCCTGGCTTTTAGGAAGAAAGCAGCAATTACCTCCTTGCCACCTTCTTTTTTGTGTAGTGAAACAACTGTTATGGAGTGGATCCAAGTAGGTGTAATTCTCTTGTGGATTCCATCTTTAACTTATTTGCAATAATTGCCTGAGCAAGCCAGAATTTATCTGGAAGGCCCTGGCTTAGATAAACTCCTGCTGTGCTGGGTGCAATTTCGTGAAGATTGGGGGAGGCTTTGTGAGAACAACAAATTAAAACTAATCTCATCTCCTGAAATATTTCATTACACAAACTCAATTCATTATGCAGGGCTGCCCTTTGCAGCACGTGCGAGCTGCTGAGGCAAAGCAGGGCTCTGCAAAGGGAAGAGCCAGCAGAGCAAATCAACAACACAAATTTATTGCATGAGAAAACAATACAAGCAATGGGAGCTGGGAAAACTTCCCTGACCTTGCTGACGCTTGGCACGTGCAGGAAAAAGGATCCTCCTCTAAATTGGGGTCCTTGTGGTGTCTTCTAACCCAGGGATCTGAAATTCCCTCATTCCCACCCCTCAGGTTGAGTGGGAAGTTGCCAAAGTGTTTGGATGGAGCTGAGATCCTTTTGTACAGCAAATATCCAAGAGCTTGTAATTCTGGAGTTTCTCCTCTGCTTGTTTGTGGAATTTCTCCATGAAGATGGAAAGAACACAGAGAATTTGTGCTCATGGTGCTTGTTCACCCCTGCTTTGTGTGTCTGGGCATGAAAGAGCTCTGTTGAAATGTCTCTCTTGTAAAACTACTCCTTTAATTGATCCCAGAGCTTTGCTGCCTTGAGTAACCGAGAAAATAAAGATCCATCAAACCCTTTCCCTCCCAAATTCTGTGAGCCAGGTCACTCCAAGGATGGTTTGGGATGAATGGAGGTTATTTCTGCTCCCTTTTCTCTCCCACTCTGAGCAGAGCTGAGGGATTCTGTCTGGTGAGAGCTCTGGGAGCTGCTGTGGAACAACAGGGGAATAAATTCCCAGCTGGAATCCAGCAGCCCCTCCAATCAATGCCCTTCCCAATTAATTCCTCCCTAGAAGCAGGACTCCTGAAAACAGTGTGCTGCTGTTAGCTCTGCCTTTAATTTATTTTGAAGAATGTGTAATTATCAAGCTGTGAGCAAATTGCCATTGCTTTCACCTGGCTCCTTTCAGGACTCATTGGCATTCAGAGGAGCCATTGATTAATGAGCAGAGAGCAGAGGACAGGGATGAGCCAGGGCAGCCACGAGCTGCACGAAGCAGCAAAGCCTTGGGAGAGGGAAAGCAGCCCCTGGGGTGCAAATCTTCCTTTCTTAGTGGAGAAAACCAATAAAAATCCACAATTCTGGCTGGCCAAGGATGTTCTGTGCCTCATACAGTGCAGCAATGAATAGGAAAGGTGGGAAAATGGGATTTTTTTTTTTCAAAAGTATCCAGGATTTCTTCTCTGAGCCCTTTTTATTGTCCCTTTTGCCTTTTTCCACACGTCTGGGACAAAGAGGAGCTGCTGGCAGCCTTCTGTGTTGTCATGTGCCACGATGTGCTGTGCCCCTGCAGGTCTCTGTGCATGTTGAGCTCATTCTGTATTCCCATATTCCCACTTTTCCATGTTTACACATGCCTGTGGTGCAGCTTTCTTTGATTTCCTGAAGTTAGATTCAGAGCCAGGCCAGGGATGCTGAGCTGATGGATTTTGCTCCTCTTCAGTAGGAAAATTTTGCGTTTCTCCCTAAATTTTTGGTCACTCTCCACCTTTGCATTCTGCCCTTATTGCAGTGACAATGACAATGGGTGTCACCTGCACATCAGAGGTGAATTTGCAGGAGCTGGGATGAACAAAAGCATTTTCCTCCTGGAGAGCAGGGCGGTGTCACTCCAAACACAAGGCACTGATGGAGAAGAAGCAGAAGAGAGGTTGGATCCCTGTGCCTTGTCCCCTTCACCCGGGATCATCCCAGGTGTCACTCATGCCCTGCCCTGTCCCCAGCACAGCGAGGCTCAGTCCCTGTGGCTGTGACACTGATGGGATGTGATGGCAGAGCTGCTGGCACAGAGCTCCAAAGGCTTCCTTGGGGCTCACTGAGCAGAGAACTCTCACTGGGAAACTCAGAGCACCATCAGCAAGGCTGGACTACAACTGAGAGTGTAGAGAGGGAAAAATAATATAGAAATAATATTTAAATAATAGATATAGAAATATATATTTTATATAAATAAATAGTTTCTATATAATCAATATAAAAATAGAAATATAACTATATGAACTAAATTATATTATTATATTAACTATATTAGTATAAC
>VYZP01053870.1:0-59405 GCA_013400635.1 Hypocryptadius cinnamomeus
TTACTCAAGTTCTTAAAGACTTCACACTGAAATAAAATTGTTAAAGTAGTTTTTCTGGTTTCCCTTGATAGCTTTTTCATGAGAATTTAAGAAACAAAAATTGTACAAGTGAAGAAAACCACTAAACCAAGTATTTGTTTGGATAAAATAAATTTGACAATTTTTTGTTTGGGGAAAAAATATTAACTCTCCCCGCACATACACCTCTTCCTTTAAGGCCATTTTAATCCAAATTTGCAGCAATTCTCACTCAAAAATACATTCTAAAACCTTCATGCAGCCCCTAATACAACCCCATTTCCCAGCTGACTCCTGACTGGACCCTGGAGTCTCATCTCCCACCCCCAGCCCTTGTGGCAAAGGCCCCACACACAATAAAACAATGGTCAGTGAACCTGAAATCAGAGAGGGCCTTGTGCACATTGCCTGGGTAGAAAAACCCCATTCCACTCTCCTTCCTGGCTAATAGCAATTTTCTGTGTCCCTTTCCATCCATCACTGCAGACAGCCAGCCCTGCAATGTTCCTTCCACCGGAATTTTAAATGTTCCACTTCCCCTCCATTCTTTTTCACTGACTAATATCTTTCATTTCCTACAAAGCCATGATGGTGTGCACAAAATCTTTCACCCTCAAACCCTGTTGCCAACACAATGAAATGCAGAGGAGCTGTTTGCACACCACCACAGGAACGCTGCTCCCAATCTCAGCTTTTAAAGACTGAATGGAACACAGACCATAGGAACGCCTGCAATGGATCTAAACCTTTTATCTCTTTCTGGACGAAGTGAAAATAAGTACTATTAGAACATGAGAAAGCTTTACCAAGTCCTGATCATTCTGCTATAATCTGCAAAAAACCACAAATCTGTTTGTTGCATATCTTTTAAACCCATACCAAGTCTAGAGGAAGAACAGCCTAATTCTAGCAGGAATAACCTCTAAAATATTTACAGGGAGAAAANCCCATAAAAAAATTTAAGGGGGAAAAAAAAAAAAAAAAAAAAAAAAAAAGGAACAGATTTTTTTTTTTAATATGATCAGTGGTAAATTAGGTGCTGAGCATCTCATGTATACATGTCAGCATAGGGTAAAGCTCTTCAGAATTTTAAATTCAGCAAAAAAAGAAAGCACCCACTGAATTTTTTAATGAATGCTCAAAACAGCACCTATTTTTTCCTGCTGTACCAATCAAGTTATTTCTCAGAGAGAAAGAGCTTGTGAATGTCTTCTAGGCATTATTTGATTAAGTTGACAATATTATGTGAGCAATGGTTGGGTACCCACTGTGCTGTACTTTTGACCAAATTGATTTGTGTAATGAACACTTGCTCTGTCTCTTCTCCAGCCTGAACAGGGCTCTTGATTTAACTGGTGGTGCTGGAAGCCAAGTGAATTTACAGCCCCCACAGTCATTCTCTCTCAATCTGGAGAGAATAGCAGCAGCAGTACATGAGCAAGCATAATTCAATACATTGTGCTATAAGCGCAGAAAATAATATCAGAGCTCTGCAATATACCTGTTTGATTTGATTTGTAAACCCGATAAAAAAAGCAATCGAGAAAAGTTCAGCAGAAAATATATATATACGTCCTGAGCAAAAATATAACCATGCCCAATGTGTACAAACTGAAAAAATCATGCATAGTAAATCATCTTCATACTTCCCTCAGATAATATTGCACATTTTCCATTTTAAAAGGATCTAGATTCTGGAAAGTTACCTTTCCATTAAAAAGTGAGCAAAGAGAATAATTTAAAACCGAGTTTGGGACTTTCTGAAAATGCTGTTTCCCAGATACACCACTAACAGAGAACTGACAAAGTGATGGGCTTGCAGCTTTCCTGTTTTCTTAAGTAGATCAACTGATTAATTAATCATACTTGTTTTGGTAAATTTATATTCTGAAAAGTCCCAGCTCTGCAACGTGCTTCCCAGAAGCATAACAACACAGAAAAAAATGGATTTATATACGCAGATCCATCTGTTTGGACTTAAATGTTCACACAAAGATATACACAGGAAAAAATTCTATTATTGTGCTATTTCACAATGGTGATAAACATTACCAGAAGTATCAGTGACTTCTCTTGTGTACTGCATCTCTGCTATCCTTTTCTCATGAGTAAGATCAATAGTAAGGTCTCATTGCTTTCAGGATATTAAAAGTTGAGATTAATTCTTCATATTAGCTCTAAAGATAAAAATATTTCCAGTACCTCATACTGCAAAGCATGCAGCTCATGCCACATCCATTTAACCCCTTAAGAATCCTTTCCTGAAGAGAATGTGGTGTTGGACTTGCTGCTATGAAGAAAGTAATAAAGAAATGTAATAACATAATCATGCCTGCATTTGATAATTTGGAACTAGATGATCCTCAAGGTCACTTCAACAGTAGCCCTTCCACGATTATGATGCTGAATTTCTGGTGTAGCTGAGTATCTCGTACTACAGAGATGCCTGTTTTCAGAGACACTGCAACTGAAACCCTGCAGGGCAAGCCCTGACCCCCCTGTTTTTAATGGTAAAATTCCCTTTTATTTCAGCTGGGTCACAGCTTCACCCTGATGTTATACCCACTTGACAAAGTAATTTCAGCACTACCACTAACTTCACTCTATTTCCCAGATTACAGAAAGTATAATAAAATTACAGACGGTATAATGGTTTCATATTCTTTACAAAAACATTTTACTACCCAAAGCACCAAACTGACCAAAGCAGTCACTGGGACAGGCCTGAAAGAAGCAGGCAGAGGAGCCAAGTCCTGTCGATGTGTTCGTGGGTCCCAGGACAAGGGAAGAGATGAATCTGACTCCAGATTTCTTAGAAAGCTGATCTATTATGTTATGATATTCTATTATATTAAAAATGCTATACTAAAGCTATACTAAAAGAACAGAAGAAAGGATTTCAGTAGAAGACTAGGAAAGGAAAACGAATGGGATGAATAATAAAAACTTGTGACAGACAGAGTCCGACACAGCTGGACCATGATTGGTCATCAAGTAAAAACAACTCACATGAGACCAATCAAAGATGCACCTGTTGGTAAACAACCTCCAGACCACATTCCAAGGCAACCAGACAGTTATTGTTTACATTTCTTTTCTGAAGCTTCTCAGCTTCTCAGGANCATTTCTTTTCCGAAGCTTCTCAGCTTCTCAGGAGAAAAAATCCTGGTGAAAGGATTTTTGTAAAAATATCATGGTGACAAAGTCCCTGTCCTGAAGGCTGTGCTGTCCCCTCTCCAAAGTGCTGAGCTCTCACCCTGGCCCCTGGCCAGCCTATTAATGCCCAAAAGCCATTCTCCCTCCCATTTCACTAGTGGCAAGAGTGTGTTTGATGTTCAATTGTGCCTATTATTCTTATTAATAAAACCCATCTTTGGGAGGTGAGGTGGGATGTGAGACACACACCTTGGGGCTGCGAGAGAACGCAGGCAGGGTGTCAGTGCACCTCTGAACACTCAACCATTTCCTCCCAGAGGTCCCTGAGCAGTCAGATGAATACAATTTACTCCCAGGAAGACAGTGTAAGGTGGCTGACTCCGACTGGGGCATTTGTTTTAGATATACTGCCACACACAAGCACACCCCGGTAGAATCCCTTAATCCAATTTACTGACAAATGAAAAAGAACCTGAATAATTTTGTGCTTTGCTTCAGCAGTTTCTGACGTTCCACTATTGAACATGCTCTGGGGTTTCAGCAAACTGGGTATTGTTCAGGGCTGAAGACTTACAAGCAGTAGTGATTATTTCTCTCATTTCTAGATGGATGCATTCTGGATGCTGATACCACAGGCTACAAGAAAGCACTGCTATTATTGTGATAGCTTATGCATGGAGAGCTAGCAGCCTAAATAAGAGATCATTAATTCTGGGGACACATAGGAGCAATAAGATAGGTTTCTTAAGCCTGTGGTACTGCAGGACAACCAAAGAGTAATTAATAACTTGGCTACATTAATTATTTCCCCAATTAATCTTCCTTAACAATATGGACTATAGACCTTATATAGTGCTTTATGTTGCCTTTGCTGGTTCATCATTTTTCTTCTAAAATATTCAGCAGGGTCTCAGGGAATAGCAGATCAGTCATGTCTGAGGAGAATCACCAAAAGCCATACATTTTTTGACTTGAGAACATGTCTCAAAACTTGGGCCAAATTTGCTGGCATAAAGAGCAGATATTACTTTTAAAAGAATATTTGTAAAATGTTTTAATGGAGTTGTGTGTAACCAAGCAGTTGGCAAGTTCAGTTAAGGACATGCAGCTGATGTCAGCATGTCAGTAACGTGAAATGGGAGAAGGAATGATAAAAGGTTGCCTCAATGAATTATTTATTGCTTGCATCGATTCAATAAATATTTCTGACCACCTACTGATCCCATCCACAACATCACAAGAGCAATTAACAAAACCTTTCCTAATTAGCTGCATCCTGGATCCATTAGCCAAGAAGGAAATGCATACACACTATGCACATCTTTAGAAGTTCACACTACGTACAATAAAATTCAATTACTGTGATATTTTCACAAGATAATACTAAAATAAATTCCTTGGATTTATTCCTTAAAAAAATAGCAGACAGATTACGAAATATTATACTGTCAAAGGACAAAAGCATTAATTTAATCCAAATAAAAAATCTTAAGTAGTGATACAGAGACACAAAGAAATAGTCTATTGATTTTGTTATTCCTCTTTCATCTGTTAGTCAGAAGTCTGTTTTCTTTCTGATGTAAGTCTTGCAGGAAGAAAGTGTTTAAAAATAACCTTGTTTCAATGCTTGAAAGCCTAATGTAAAATCCAGGCAGGCAACCAATGAAAACATATTAAAAACCCCTTGACAGTAAACATAGAAATCATCATTGGAGGGGTTTTTTATCATTTGAGTGGGAGCTGTAGTTCACACTGCACAAGCTGGCTTACAAAGTATTACCAGGAGAAGAAGCCACCAGGATCCTCAGCACTAAATATTGCCATGCTCATGAGATTTTCCCCCACAAATTGCTCAGCACATTTACTCTGCAGATTCACCTCTCATTTCTCTCCCTCTGGAGCTCATTTGCCCCTGTGTGTCTGAAAAAACCCACAACACTCATGGGGTGGTTTCATGAGCACCTAAAACCTCAACACCACACCTGCCCTTCCTGACACCTTGAGGCTCAGGCTCCTTCCACCCACCATTCCACATAAATAGGATTATATGAAATAAGATACATAAAATTATATAAAATAAGACTTGGAAAGTGCCTGAAAGTATCAATAGGGAATAGCTTTGCTATGTTCTAAATATGCAGAAATAGAGATTTGCCATCTAAGTAACAAAGTTTAAGGGAAGAGGGGTAAAATAGATGAAGAAATTTTGAAGGTTTTATAAAGCTTACAGGTAAATACACCTAATGGTTCTGATAGTCCCTAAAACACTTTAAGTTACACTTTGATAGGCAATAAATCAGGACACGATGCCCTTGAGGATAAGACTTTCTGACTGATGTAAAACTTGGCATGCTTGGTTTCTGGAAATCCACTGATTCTCCCCAAGATCTCCTGTCCAACTCATTTATTACCTAGATTTATGAAGAAATTATTCAGAAAATAACATAAATCAATACACAGTAAGGCAACTGTACTTTTACCTGTGGCCATTCATTCATGCACAAGCATTGCTGCTCTAATAGAATGAGACACTTTTTTTTTTTTAAATGTTCTAATTAGCTTAAAAATTCTTTCAAGTGTTATCCCTCATAAGTCAACATTATAAAAGGCTGCAGTGCCGCAATAAAGCTTATTAAACTTTTGTTCTGGCAGCAGTCTCTATCTGGAAAAAATAACTTCCAACATCTGCAACTAACTTGCACAATGCTGTGACATTTGACAATATTTGTCCAAATAAAAAAAGCACTAATTAAATACTATGCTACACAGCTTCAGAGGATATTACTTCCTTTAAAATAAAATTTTAAAAAAAGGAAAGTGTCTTTAGATGGAACATTTGCAGGTTTGGCTACGAGTTATTTACCCTCAGCTTGAATCAATGCACACTAGTTTCTGGAATTCCCCTCTGAACTAGATTTATGTCATGCATGTAAAGTCCCTTTTTGTGAGAGTTGTGTTGACACAACCAACTGCTGAGTGAACTTGTGAGAGCAGAGTTTCATGCTGAGAGGGAACGGCTGATTGCTCCAGCTCCAGCTCAGGAAAAGAAAGAAAATGTGACAGCATGATAAAAGGTTTTTCTCTGTTTGACCCCTCACCTAGTGCTGGATCCCTACTGTGACATTCCATTTGCTCACTTGCATATCTTTGCCCAAGGAGTCAGCTGTTGAACCCTCTGAAATACAGAGGAATTTGTGACTCCTCCATGTCACAAAAAGACACTTTCTAAATCACACTGCTCTTTTTATACTGAGGTACTCACCAAGTTAACAAGCAGCAGTTCAGTTCCTTGCAGGATAGTATTTTCCCAAACTTAGGTTACCCATTTCATGAAAAAACAGCTGAATTTATTTTTCTTATTGGGTGTGTTTGGTGGTCTCCTATATTAGCAGCTTGCAGCCAAAGGCAAGCAGCACTTCCAAAGAGCTGAGACATTTTGAATGGAAAAGCAGGTCTGTACCTGCTCTTCTCCAAAAGCAGCATCCCTGAAGTTTCCCAGTGGCACAACCAGACACAGAGAAGTCCACATCAAGGCGCATTATGCTTTATGTGAATCATTCTTTTTCATCCTTCTCTTCAAGCTCACCCAACACCTTTCCTTCATTAATGTGAAAGACAATTTAAAGTTTTAGGAAACATCCATTTGTCCTTCCCTTCTCCCACTTCAAAGAAGAAACAAATCTAAGGAATAGTGAATGGTTCAAAGAATTTTTGAAGGGTTTAAACCAACATTTCAAATCTAGCTGTGAATGCTGATATTGTGATGAATTCTGCTTGATCATATGAATGCACAATGGAGCTCGCACTGCAGAATTGCTTGGAATACTGATACTCAAGTTTAAGGAAGCATATTTTGAAGAACTGGAAACAGGACTTGGTTTCCCCTGAAATCAAGTTTCCTTTCCTGGAAAAAGTTCTCAGGAAATAGGGCAGAGAAGACATTCTCTAACAGCAAACCTGGAATCAGGAAGATTGGCACTGTGAGTTTAAATCTAATTCCCATCCTTCTCTCTTGCTCACAGCAAGCCTGCCAACAGAACTCTTCCCTTATTCATCCTCAAACACAGCAACCAGACATTTCTGAGCCAAGACATTTCTATTTCCATCTAACATCTGTACAGAGAAGCCATTAGCCATGACAGTCTCGGGCAGTTTTGCTGTCTGTAGTTCCCTTCAGGAATCAGTACAGGATGGTACAGCCACGCTCCCTCAGGCCCTGGGGCACAGATTCATCTCCCCTTGAGTTCTTATGAAGGGGATTTGGCCAACTGATGCTGTTGATAGATGAAAGCAGGCAGGGTGGGGTGACTGACACCCCAGAGGGTTGTGCTGCCATGCAGAGGGACCCTGGCAGGCTGGAGAAACAGGCATGAGGAACCTCATGAAGTTCAGCAAAGTCCTGCACTTGGAGAGGAACAGCCCCACAGGCAGGGGAGTGACCAGCAGAAGAGCAGTGCTGCAGGAAATGAGTCCAAATGGAATAGGAGTCAACAATATGCGAGGGATTGGAGCATCTGGCAAACAAGGAGAGAATGAGAGAGCCAGGACTGTTCAAGCCTGCAAAAGAGAAGGCACAAATGCCGATGGGAGGGAGGAGAGATGAAGGAGCTACACTCTGGCCAGTGGTGCCCAGTGAGGGAACAAAAGGCAATGAGCAAAAGCTGCAGTACAGCACATTCTGTGTAGGAGCTCAGAAAAACTTTTCCTGTGAGTGCTCTAACATTAGAACAGATTTCCCAGAGACCTTGTGGAGCTCCCTCCCTGGAGGAGTTCAACACCCATCTGGACACAGCCCTGAAAAACCTGCTCTAGCTGATCCCACTTGATTTGTCAGCAGATCAAGGCCAGGTCCAGTGACAATGAGCAGCCTTGTGCACCCCTGGGAAGCAGTGACAGAGCAGGAGCAAGGACAGCAATCAATGGGTCAGGGTCCTGTTCAGAGGGTCAAAGACCCATTCAATGGGTCAGGGTCCTGTTCAGAGGGTCAAAGACCTGTTCAGTGGGTCCCATGGCAGGCAGGGCTGGGATGGGGAGCCCAATGGAGGTGGGCAGGGCAGGAAGGACCAGCAGACCCTGACAAGGACCATTCACAAAGGTTGATGCCAGAATATAATGAAAAAAAACAACATGCAAAGGAAGAACATTGAAAAAGGCAGTGGGAAAAATGTTCACTTGGAGGGACAAAAATATCCACTTTCTGAGGTACATAGAACACCCCCCACACACAGAGATCCTTGTTGTCTGTGACCTGGCTCAAAAGAGACTCAGGCACAGAGAAATTAAAACCCCCACACCTTAGCATGGCATTGCAGCAGAATAAACATGACATAAAGCAAATTATCACATAATAAAGCAGTATTATTATATCAGCAAATGGCAACTGTAGGACACCTCTTCCCATCACTGCTCTCCATCCTGTGATGGCCACAACCTAAATAAACAAGGCACTCTTCAGGAAGGAAGGATTAATGTTACAGGAAGGCACTCCAGCACCACCACTCTCTTCACTGTGCATTGATTTACTTGGTTACCCTATTTTACTGTTGAAGCTCACTTGGATAGCTAAGATTCCTACATTCCTCTTGTAAATTTTCTTGACATATAAATTGAGTATTCTGTACAATAGTATAACCATGTAAGTAAATAAACACATTTATTTTTTTGTGAATCATTTGTTAGTTCCTAGGATTTTTATTCTTTTCTGCATTCCAGTATCATTTCCACCTGCACAACATAACTGAAGCCTCTCTCTGAACACACTTTCTTTCCCATATTAGTAACTGAAAGTTGCAATGATCACCTGATTCCTTGAACTATAACTAATATGTGATCTATTATTGGCAGCCAATTGAAATGAAAAAGCAGCATAAAGGACAACTGAAAACAGAATTTTGCCAGATGCCTATCACAGTTAGCTTATCAGCCACCAACCTCTGTGAGAATAATGCCAGTGTCTGATACTACAAAGCCAGTCTTTCATCAAACTCCATGAATAATTTACTTTTTTAAACTGTATTTTAAACTTTTACTGCAAAAGAAAGCCCCACCAATCCCAGTCAACCATCTCTGTAGGTTAGTGGCCTTCAGCTGGAAAAGGGGTGAAAAGAAGAAAATATGTTTCAGTTATTTTTATGAAACTGCTTCTAAACCTAAGCTAGTCTCCCTAACAAGAGACACCTCTTGTAGAAGAGGTCAGCCAAACAGATTTTCAGTTTCTTTAGTGATTTTGGGACATGCAGCTATGTTTAGCTTCAATGTTGTTTCAGAAAATATTTGGTAGTCTAACATATACTCAAAAGAAACCATTTCATGGTTCTTTTTTGCTCTTTTCTAGGTGTGGAACTTTCATTCTACTTTCTACACTGACTGTCTTTACTGCTTTTTAAGAAAAAAAAAGAGTTTGGTCAATCAGTTTGAAAAGCAAGCTTACACTTCATAAACTGGGCTCCAAGAATGTGAGGAAATCACAGGGGTTTTTTTTTTTAATCCATAAAACCAGACTTTATTCTGGATGAGCTAGCAATCTTTGTGTGAGCAGGACTCAGACACTAATATGAGAGGAAGTAACGGCAATAATTAACAGCTATTTGAAGTAAAACTCATTTAGAAATATAATGAACTGAGAACACTTAAACAGACTTCATTCAGGGAAAGATAAAAGAGAAAATGGCCTGAATTGCATTTTCATTTACATCATCTACTTTTGTAACACCTTCCCCTTCCTCTGCTTCTAAAGGAAATAATGTAAAAAATGCTCTTTGCTGCACTTCTGGAAGTGGATTTCAAACTAAAATTGTAAATTATAGCCTTTACTGTCTACTCACTTCCATCTCAGTAAAGAACTCATCTGCTGACCACTCAATAGCTAGAGAAAAACTACCACAAGCAGCTTTAATTATTATTTACAAAATAAAAGAAAAGCAGTTCAAGAAGTGAGACTCAAAATGGTCAGTGCAATTTGAAATTCCTTTGGTTATTTGCATAACCATCCACTATGTTTTAATGGCTGCAGTTATGAGATTATCTAAATTCATGAAGAATATATATTTATTAACACATATACTCAGCATTTTTACTCTCCCCTGATTAGAATGTCAGGTGAACATTTCAACTGAGGGAAAATGAATTGTGAGCTAAGGATGGGCAGCTCTGTCTCCCCTGACTCACCCAAGTGAAGAGCCTCTAATAGACACTGGGGGGATGCATTAAATTAGGAACCACGCCACTGAGCTCTCTCAAACTTCCTTTAAATAAAAAAGCAAGAAGAAAAGGTTAATTAAGTTCTACCACGCAATTCTATTAACAATATCCATGATTACTGTAGCATGAGGAGGACATTTAATGCAAAAAAAGAAGTAAGAAAGGGGGAAGAGGCCCTGGTCCATCAGAATGACTGAGCAGTGGGGCTGCTTTCAGGCACTGCAGGCTCTGAGGCTGCTGCGGCAAAAAATCCTAACAAATAAAATAAACAAACAAATTCCTGCCCAAAAGTATGACACAGAAAGGCTCATAACCTAATATACAGCTATAAATTGGTAATATATAATTTTTTTTTTCTGTAAAATCCTGTATTTTGTACTACGAAGCAGCATTTGACAAGGCAAGTCATCTATCTGCTATACTGGCTACCAGGGCTTTGTCATTTGCATTTCTAGCTTGACCAACTGCTCCAAAATAAAGCAAACTATCTCAGCATATGTGAAGAAATATATTCTCTTCAGAGAAATTACAAGGGCTTTTACAAGATGCTTCACTGTCTGGTCTCTCACAGGTTTTTTGTGCTAATTCTGTCAGCACAGCAAATGCTCGCAGTGTTCCTTGCAAATTTAAATAAGGTCTTCAACTAAACATAATCTAAAAATAATAATCTACAGAGATTCCTGAAGATATATTTGCACAATTTAAACACTATCAATTTAAACTGTATCTTAATAAGAAAAGAATGTGCAGATTTTCAACACCTCAAAATAATAATAAAAAAGGATGGATGTGTCTAAATCAAATATTTTCACTTGAACATTTTTCTTGTCTAGTCCCCCAAAACTACTGAATATCTTCCAAATGCAGCTGTACTGTTTGAAGAGAAAAAAATGAAACATAAAATACTTCTCTTGTAACCAGAGAGTAAAGAAGGATGAAAGCAGGTATCAACAGCCTGCATTTTTTTATATTTGATTCCTGATTTTATTAGGCATTTCAATTTAGCCTGGCCAAAACATGGCACTTCATTGAAAAGAGTGGAACGGACTCCAAAGATTAATGACAGTAAAATTATCCTAATCTGTCATAAGCTCTGATATAACAGTAAGAGGAAGTAATTTGCTTTAGTAAAAAGCAAGGAGCACCAAAGCATGAAAATTAACACTCCACAGAGGTAGATATTAAATGAGAAATATTAGCTGCATCAGCACATTGGAGACAATTATAAACTGCAGAGGATTTCTTAGACTGAGAAATACTATATTTACTATGATAAAGTCAATTTTAACACTCAGTAAATGCTCAGTTTGTGATTTTAGTACTGAATTTCTTTCCTCTCAAAGGTAACTTGCGTTACTGCTTTCCAAAATTTATACCACTTTTGTTTCCTTTATGCATTATATTGCTTACTTTATCTCATGGAAACTTATTAATACAGAGAAGACAAAAAAAAAATCACCGAGTATTACTTTATTTTATTATTTTCTTTGAGCCCCCAGACAACACCTGACATGCTTTTGAGAAATTATATTAGTCAAAAATGGATTTTTATCAGTTTCAGTCAGTGAGCATTTATGAACAGATGAGAGCCTCTTTCTTTCTTTTTTTTTACAAAGAGAAATAAATATGAGAAGATAAGTAAAAGTACACAGGGAAGATACTTTGGCTTTACATTCTTGTATTACAGAATAAATCCAAGCTGAAGATTTTTATAACCACCAGCATTCATACTGAAAGGTGCTAATGCATCATTATGATCTAGCAGGTTGCTGGCTGTGTTTTACAGCCTTTCACACTACATTAACCTTTTGTACCTCAAGTATTTATGACCTCATAAGTAAGTATTTATCAAACTGAAAGCTCATATACAGCACTGTATTTTAGCTCTCAGTTTTTAGGAACATTTATAATTTCTCTTTGCCTGCATTTAGAATCACTTTGGTTTACAACCCGTGTTTTTAGCAGATAGTAATGCAAAGTAAAACAGTTTTTCTCACTATCCATGGAAATGACACAAAACTACAAAATGCCTTAAGTAGGGTCTCATGCCAATGTAAATAAAAATAAAACAAAACAACTTCCCATGCATATTTTACACTAAAATAAAATAATAAATTGTTAGAAAAAGCAAATACAGCTGTTTCGCTTCCTGCAATACTCAACAGGATATCAGAGCCAAACAACTAGAAGTACTCTTGGTACAAGAATTGTCACAATTGCTTAAGTAAGAGGTGACTCACCTACATAAACTCTGTATTTAACCAAAAAAAACCCAAAAAACAACCACAAAATCAAGCAATTCAGGCATATGCATAGCCCTATGAGGAAAAAAAACCCACAGCTGAGTAATGTATTGAACAAATATTGTATAAATACAGTATTGGTTGCAAATATTCTTCCCAGCAATTCACTACAAAATCTGAGTTATTGAAACCTACTGTGAGCAAGGCCAAATTGCAATTTCAGACACATTCCTATAACATTTGGGCTAACAAACACTATGAATTTTTATATCTCTCAGAGAAACGAGGCCTGTCCAAACCTGTCTTGTCTTTGTTCCCTCTCAGGTGTGTTCAACAGAGTAAGGCAGTACCCTCCTACCCACAGGCACCTGAGCAATGGTGAAAAAAAAAAAAAATAAAAAAGGAAAAAGAAAAAGAAAAAAGACATCAAAGGAAAACCACAAGGAAAAATGCCACAGAAAGGGAAGAAGGGTCTCAGCTGCTCAGTTACAATCTTCTGCACACTTATGCAGGGATGGTTGAAAGAACTAGAAGTCAGTCTCAGCCACTGAAGGGTTTCTGCCTGCTGGTAATTGTACTAGACACAGATCACTATTGACCCTGCCTGCTGCAGTTATTGTGGGGAAAAAAAGAATAAAAAAAACCCAATAATTAACTTTGGTTCAGATGGAACAGATTCAAGAGGTGCTGAAGTGCCCTTCTCCAACAAGAAGCTGCCAGTCTTGCTCCTTGTCCATACTGGGATCTCCTGCCACCCTTCCTGCAGCTTCCCCAGGCTGTGCAGGGCAGGCTCTGAACTCAGCTCCCCACTAAGCCCAGGGCCAGCTTCCAGTGCCCCTCTGTCCCAACAGCCCCTGTGTTTATAAAGCTTCACACCACACCTGAACACTTTCATAACTGCTGCACACATAACACAGGGAGGGTGAGCCCCTTGCCATGGTCCTGGCAGCAGACATGTTCCCTGCACCATTTCATGCCCATCCCTGACTCCTCAATCTCATTCCTCCCTGGAAGAGACATGAAAACTGTGCCAAAGCAACAGAACAGATGCATCTTGTCATTGCATGTGGTGTCAGCTCACCACATACCCCAGGGTGGGGGGTGAATGGAGAGTTGGTAATTTCACCCTGTCTGCATGGTATGTCTGAAAGTTAAACTAAGCTGCACAGTTTTGCCTTTAAAAAATAATAATAAATAAATAAATAAATAAATAAATTTCCTAAGTAACAGAGTACCTCACCAACATTCTTTTTTATTCATACACCTGAAACATAGCATTCACACAAATCAAGCTGAGGCTGTGATCTATTCAAAGCTCAGTGCTCCACAAGCATCAGTTCAAAATGAAATTCAGCAATAGCATTCTGTTGTTATGGAGAAAAAAGACTATTTCTCAGTCTAGACACTTGGGCTCAGGACAGCCAGCTTCTGCAATCAATTTTGTCACAGATTTGCCTCTGGCAGGTTATTTAAACTACTTGTACCCTAGCTCCTTCTCAACAAAAGCAGAAAAAACAATAATTATAATTTAGCAAAATCTCACAAAATGGACATAAGGATTAAATGAATCCTTTCATGAGATGCTTGAAGAGGATCATCCTCTAAACTCAACAAGAACGAATCACACTAGATTAGATCAGCAGCAGCACATTCAGAAATATCTCAGTCTTACAGCCAACTCCCAAACCTAAAGAGCTCCTGAATATAAAGAAATACCTTCAAATATCATTTGAGGTCACAGACTTGTAAGGTCTCTATCTCAAATTGTTTTGTGCTACCCCACGAGAGTGGTAGGAAATGCAATTCAACTCCCTCAGAGAAGGAATGATCAACTGAAAACACATCAGAAATTTTGGAGAAAACACAGGAGGGTTTCCTTGCATTCACACCCAGAGATCCCCCCGTACTCTGACAAGCTGCTGATAATAAAAACTCCTCAACCCCTCAGCTGCACCAGAGCCTATCACACATCACCCTGCAGCCCCTGTGAGGGCAAAATCACTGCAGGAATCCCCAGCATCATTCACATCTCTGTGCCAAGGCAATTCATCAGCCCCAGGAGCCCGTGCAGGGCAGCTCTGAGCCCCTGTGCTCTGTTCCTGCAGCATCAACCTCAGATTGTGGGGATTTTGTGTATTTCCCACCTTCAATACACCAGAGAGTGGACAGGACACTTGTGCAGTGACTACAGACAAAACACAAACTTCAAACAAAACCTTCAAGCCCTCACAGCACTCAAAGCTCCTTTTCTCAGTGACAAAATTGGCCTTGACAAGCACTAGGATATTGTTTTCACCAAAAGAAGGCATGGTGTAAAGGTATTTCATCAGAGTGAGAGCAACAAATTTATCATCACCTGGGCACTATTCAAATTACCAAAGATCCCAGCTGCAAAAAAATGTGCATGGCTTTTGGCATGAAATATCTGCTCCTGTTGAAAACTGCTGAGCAACTGCCACACCTGCTTCTGCATTTCATCAATAGGGCAAGGTGGCACAAAGCATCCCCAAAAAATTACTTCTTTCAATTGCATTTAAAGATTTTCTGGTTAAATCCCATTTCTTCACCCAAAAAGGATGCTCAAGAAGAATCCCGTGGAATGAATGCACAGTTTGTTAGAGGGGCAACAAACTTATCACCAACCAGCTTTTTTCCCTGCTTTTTTAGTCCCAGCAGCAACACACACATGAGGGGACACAGCTTTCCAGAAGAGAAGAGAGTCACTGCTCTGACACCTGTGTGTGACACGAGGGACCTTCCTGTAAATGTCTTAAATAACCCTGTGATAAAGCAAAAAGTCTCCTTTTTTTTACAATAAAGCAAAGCACCATTTTTCCCAGAAGAAAATGGCTAGATGACAGACAGACAGATAGATAACCCTAAACTTGAATATTCAGAAATACCAGCCCTCCCTTCTTCCCACTGGAGGCAAAAAGCTTTAAAACACAGGGCACAGTAAGTTCAATCAAAATAAAAAGTATCAGGTTCCTAAATTATAGCTCCTAGCTAGCTGGTTCTAAATTTAGCAGCTCTAAATGATCAGTGTCTGAAATATGTCAAATCAATAATTCAATTAATTAGAAAGCTACTCAAATGTGGGGCAATACATTATGTTTAGGTTAAGGAAACTGGAGATACTGAGAGGAGCTTCAGCTTGCTACCTGAATAGATTGTCTGTATAGATATTAAACAGCTGATGATAGTGAAAAGCAATTTTTTATAGCGGGTGGCCAGGGCATCCATGGCTGGGAGGGGTGACACATTTCTCAGTCAGAAACATGATACAAAAAATTACTGATTTTTGCTACAGCAAGACTTGCTACACTTGCCTAGTTAGGATTAACATCACCTGTATCAACCGGCACAGAGTGAGTAGATGTAATATTTCTAGGCATGCAATAGCCTGTTTAGGAAACTTAACTTTGAATAACCCCAGACAAATATCCCATATCCTCAAATTACAACTGGAGGAAATTTCCAGGCAGAAAAATTACATGCATTGGGCTAAGGGGGATACGTGGGAGCCTGAGATACAGCAAATTTGTTGTCCTAAAAGTATGCATTTGGAAAAAAAACCCCAAAACAAAACAAAACAAACTACCAAAAAACCCCAAAATTAAAAAAAAAAAACCACAGAATTTAAAAATAAACTTACAGTTGTATTGAAAACGGAAGCATCTCTTAATACACAATAATAGTAAAATGATTAAAAAGGAGCTCTCTCCATTAGAAAGTGAAGAACAGAATCAGTGATTCAGATGCTGGTGCCTTTGATTGAACATGTTTTGTGTCTAAAATGCATTAAAATCTTTGGGAAGTTGACTTTGCTGTACATGCAAAAAGAGAAGGAACACGGGAAATGGCTGCAAGTTCCTTTCAAGAGAGAACAGAGAGATAAAAGGGAGGGATGTGCAATGCTTTCAACTCAGTGGGGAAAAAAAGAGAAGAGGGAGCCCAGCTCAGAAATGAGAGCAAGTTCTAAAATTGGAAATGCTTGCTGGAGACAGGAAGAAGCCAATAGCAGCATTTTAGGCTGGTGTGAAAGTGCTTTTATTGCATGTGTGAGCCGTTTCACAAGTACAGCTCCTGCCAGCCTGGATGTGAACTCCAGCAACTGCAGGATGCAGGAGCCTGCAGGGCTCCAGAGCTGCCCAGCACCTGCACTCAAACACACCCAGCCAGAGCTCCCAGGAGCTCTGCACACATGGGGCAGGACCTGCTCCTAAAGCCAGTCCTGGACCTGTCCCTAAAGCCAATCCCAGACCCGTCCCTAAAGCCAGTCCCAGACCTGTCCCTAAAGCCAGTCCCGGATCTGTCCCTAAAGCCAGCCCCAGACCTGTCCCTAAAGCCAGTCCTGAACCTGCTCCTAAAGCCAGTCCTGAACCTGTTCCTAAAGCCAATCCCAGATCTGTTCCTAAAGCCAATCCCAGACCTGCTCCTAAAGCCAATCCTGGACCTGTTCCTAAAGCCAGTCCCAGACCTGTCCCTAAAGCCAGTCCCGGATCTGTCCCTAAAGCCAGCCCCAGACCTGTCCCTAAAGCCAATCCCTTCAGAAGCAGCTCTGGCCAGTTCCTGTGCACACCAGCACACAGCCCTTGCCAGGCTTATCCCTCCAGTCTAAAATGGGATTTTGTAGCTAAATTCCTGTGTACCATGGTACAGATTTCCTGGGATATGATACCACCCGCTCATGAGGATCAAACAATGGTGATATATTAAAAATTACTCAATGTCTACACTGCAAATATGCTGACTCCTCCAATTACACTAATTGCAATGCATTTTTAGATCAACGCTTGATGGGACTACTATAAAATTCAAGTTTTTCAATTTGCTCAAAATCTGTATTTTATCTCATTTTAATTTCTCTTGTACAACCTTTACTTTTCAATGCAGGCTAATACTTTTTTTTCCAAATGCTCTGTCAAAATTAGAATACCCTCTGTATTTAAAAGGAGGTCAAAAGTGACATTCATGTATAAACAGCCAAGCTCCATTATTTCTGCTGCTCCAGCTTGGGATAGTTTTGCCACCTGTCCCTGTCAGATTTTCTTTTAAGAAAAAAAAGGAAGCTTATGTATGAGAACAAGGAAATACAAATATTCAGAGGTGAAACTTGGCATCTGCTTCACTAAATTTGGCAATACTGTAACTGTAAACTATGTAGGAAAGGAAATGGGGTGGAATATGTCCATGAGAAACCATATTTCTCAGCACAATCAATATTTCCATATTCCTAAAATCAAAATAATAAGGAATCTAAGTAAAGAGACAACAGAATTGCTACATTTTCAAGTAAATGCATAAGCTTAAAGCAAATTTCTCTAGACAAACCCACAAATTTTTCCTCTGAGTAGAAATCTACAAGATTTCTTTTTTAGTATCTTCTAGCTTTAAAGATGAATGCTGGCAAATATTTTAAACAAATTGACATTTTATGACCACATTTTTGGCAATAAATCTCTGTCAACAACAGCAGCAATAATATCTTTTGTAATATGAACATATTAAAAAAATAAACCACATCCTCATGAAAAGCAAAATTAGGTGTCCCAGCATTGTCATAATATGAAAAATAATGAATTTACATACTTTAAGGTTTTTTTAGATCTCTTTTTCCTCACACATTATGTTGTTATAACCCATTTTTTTAACTCCAGCTTCCACTGGAGGAGCTTCATCTGCAAACACTAATTAGCACAGGCAGGCTCAGATCTTCCTGGCTAGCTGGGTGATCATGCCTGCAATATGTTGCAGCCTTGGTACACATCTTGTTTTCAAATCAAATATTTAGATACTACTCTGGAACAGCTGGAACTTATGTGAATCCTTATGAAATGAAATAGTTGACATCTTTTGACGCACTTCTTATAACAGCACCAAAAACCCCACAGACACAGAAAAGACTTGATTGTAAGCATGCTCTCCTCTTCTGATTGAATCAGAAGGCAGTCTGCTGTTTGTTTTTTTTTTTTTTATCTTTTATAAACCAGAGAATAAAGGAAAAGTATTTGAGTTACAATCCAAAGCAAAAATAGCACAGCGAGAGAAACCCTCCATCCTCACTTTGGAAGGATGAGGAAGCTGGGAGGCAGTAGCAGTGTCATCCCAGAGTCTACAGCCAGTCAGTTTATAAAGATTGAGACGTCCTCAATGACAAACAATCTGCTCCACGGAGACAGCTTCATGTCTCTCCCCCACCTGGGGTGTTCTCAGACCTGGAGGCAGAGGCAGGTGAGCAGCTGCCAGCCAGGTGCTTCTTTACCCCTCCTTTGGCAGGCATTTCTGCAGAGCTGGTTGCCAGGGCAGGGAAGGAGCACTGCCACATCCTGCTGCCATTGGCAGGTGGGTGTTAAATGGGCAGCTCAGTTTGTGTTCTGGGGTAAACTCATTATATTTCAGAGGCAGTGACAACTTCCCATGTAGGGAAAAGACCAGAGGCAGTGGCAGCTGCTTCTGTGGGTGAGATTTAAAGAGGTCTCTGCTGGAAAAGCAAATGCAAGAATCCCCTTTAAGCAAGAATAGCAGAAGACCTAAGGGATTGCTCTTAAAAAGCTGTTGAGAAGTTTTTCTAAATCAAAAAAGGCAGCACAATATGCTGATGCTTCAACACAACTGTGTGGGATATCAGCTGAAAAAGCATCTAGAACCAGCAAGTTGCTGCAATTTAGATACAAAAATATCAGAGAAATCGTGTATGTTTTTCACATCCACTATATATTTCCTTCAGAGATTCAGATATTCTCTCCATGCCACATTAAAATCAGTGGTACCTCCTAT
Organism: Hypocryptadius cinnamomeus; assembly: GCA_013400635.1. Taxonomy (NCBI): domain Eukaryota; kingdom Metazoa; phylum Chordata; class Aves; order Passeriformes; family Zosteropidae; genus Hypocryptadius; species Hypocryptadius cinnamomeus. The sequence goes on from VYZP01053870.1 coordinate 19,398, forward strand.
AGGGGAGGAAGAAATGAAAGCAAGCTAGTAGATATTATTGGAATGAGCAAAAACTGGGAAGAGACAGAAAATGCAGGCAAAGCATACATATTGAAAAACAACATAAAGGGAAAACAAAAGAAGAACTATAGAAAATGAGTAGTGTAAGAAAGATAAGACAATGAAAATGCACACAAAGATTAAAGCAGGCAAGAAGGAAGCAAAAGAAGAGGATAGTTATGCAATTATTTTTTAAAAATTAGCAATTATTTTATATTTCTATATAAAAACCTCTCAACATATTAGGGAGGTCAGTCACGGTCAACCAACGACACTGTGTCACAGTTTTGTAAAGAAATTGCCATACACATGTAGGATTAATTGAAGACAGAAAAAACGGGTTATTCTGTTATCCCTTCTTCTGGAATTTCTACAATTACTTAATAAATTATTGGCCATTTAATGTCTAGATCTGTGCAATTTAAAATGACCAACCAATTCTTTCTGCATATGACAGAAAAACCAAATAGGGCGTGACGTGCATGGGTGCCATTAGCTCAGTCTAATTCTTTTTCCAAAGAAAATTCTTCGGAATTCTCTTTTCCAAAGAGAATTCTTTTTTGCAAAGTCTGGAAAGAAGAACTTCTAACCTTCCCTAAAAGCATATCTGGTGAAAAAGAACATTTTCCTCTGTCTGCTTCTGCCTGCAATGTCTATCTCAGCCTGTCAAGCCACTGGTAGAGCATGAAGCAGCTTCAGATGGATTCACCTGCCTGTGGGTTAAGCCAAGACAGAGGGACATGCCTTGTTACTGTCTTTCTAATACTGATGGATAGCACAGTTAAATGTTTGAATCAAGCCACTCTTTCACACTGACCCTAAAAATGAACAAATTAAGCACAGAGAAGTGGTAAGCAAGCCCACACATGAGTAACGTTTAATTAAAGAGATTCTGTGGGTGGCTGGGTGTGTGGGAGAGCTGATGAGAGAGATGTGTGGGAGAGGAATGGAAACTTGAGAGTATAAACAGGATTAAAAAAAAGTATTTTCAGGGTTGGGGGGTAAAAACCCACTAAGCCATCCTTAGCTGAGACCCACGTGTAGCCATACAGGAGAGTAAGTTTAGCTCTAGGCACAGACAGGCACATGAACAGAAATTCAGCCTCATGATTTAAGGGAGAAGAGAGGAAGCCTCTCTGCATGATCTTCACAGCTTTTAACTGCACATTTGGTCAGTCCTGCAGCTGCCTGTGCCACCTGACCACTCTGACCTCTCTAGTGGAGAGGCAGCTTCCTACAGGCAAGGTAAGGAGTTTGCTGGATAACCAAGAAGTTAAAAACACATTCTCATTCCAAGCAATACACAAGTTTATACTGCAATTACAAAGAGTTGGTGAATGGAGGAATCAACAACTTCTGATAAAGTTGCAAGCCATTAACAGTCAATTATGTCAATTACAAGGGAATGGAAAACATCATTGGTTTTAGCTAACCTAACACAGCCACTCATGCATGTAGTGAAAATGAGCTAATTTTCACAAAAAAAAAAAAAAATCCCCTCATAAGGATCAATTTTAATTACCATGGTGTAACGTGGGGCAAAGATGCAGAAGGTCAAATATAAAAGAAGTTGAAATTGGCTATTTCATCACACCAAGGCCCCCTTTGAAATTTATGCTCAGTGTATTCAGCAAAATGTGTAAAAATGTTTTTTCTCTATACATATGAACCCAAAGCACAGTCAAGCACAGCCAAAGCATTTGCATGCCATGGCAACTTAGACTGCACAGAGAGAAGAAAAAGTCAATAATGTAACATGTAAAATAATTGGTATGGAGGAGTAAAGAGCCCAAGAGACAATACGAAGTACAAGAAAACTTAAAAAACCAATATTAGCCCAGCTCTTTCAGGGACAAGCAGGAAGAAAATCCTAAATTGTTTAATTGGTCATTTAAACTTGACAGATTAGAAATTAATTGGTAATGCTTTCTAGAAGAAACTTTTCAAGTAGCAGTATTATGACCATCTCTGGTTGACAATGTGATTGAAAGACCTCTGCAATGTTTTGTGCTCCAAATCTGCCTTAGAGCTGGCTGGAATTACCTGCTGAAGGGAGCTAAGAACTGCCCTATGAAGAACATTCGGAAGGGTAATCAATGACATTCAGCTAATTTATTTGAGCAAACATGACTAAAGATGACAGAACATAATTGCTCTCTTTATCCTTGTTGGTGGGGTTTTTTTTGGTTTTGTGGAGGAGCTTCAGCTTTAACATTTCACCAAGTTCAAGCAGGCAAAAATGAGGAAAGTTAAAATCCCAATATCTATAAAACCTCACAAAAGCAGAAGAATATTTTTTTCTGTCTTCTATTTCAACATCATATTTTCAAACTTTTCTTGCTGTGAGAATCAAAAGGTGAAAGAAGCTGAGGTGATATCTGAATGACAAAGATCAGGCACTGAGATCTCAGAAGAGCCCCTGTGCAGTCAGCTGGCAGGGTAAGGCTGCTGTCCTCACACCACATACCCACTCACAGAATCACAAAACCCAAGTTCACTCAGCAACACAGGAAAAAGAGGGTGGTTATTTATCCTCTTCCCAGCCAAAACAACGACACACAAACAGGCACTCCATAAACAGCATCACAGGAAACAGTGTCAGGTTCTGTGTATCCTGGAGGAGAATCTATTTCAGAGCTGGCACTGCCAGGCAGAGCAGTGTGCTCTGCTGCTCCTCAGCATAGGCAAAGGAGCACACGTGGGGCAGAGCTGCAAAGCTGGCATGCAGGGCTCTCAGCAAGGAAGCCTCTTAGAGGCAATAATGCCTGTGATCACAAGTCATTACTGTGCCTCACGGCCCCAGCACAGCATTATGTTATCTATTTGGGATGTCAGTTTTGATCTCCTCACTATGGAGCAGGAGCTGGACTGGGTTCCTTGCTTCTGCAGCTCTGAAGCACTCAGGGTCTCGAAATAAGCTCCTTGAAATATTTCCTTCAAGGAGCATTTGGGACCAGATATAATAGGTAGTATAAATGAAATAGCACACCATGCTGATAGAATAGTCTGCACCAGCAGGGTATGATTTAGATGAATAAATACTGCTGTAAGAGTTGTCAAAGCATTATCAGCTATCTAGCATACTGGTGGCAAACATCTAGAGACAAAAATATGGCATTGAAATAGAATAAAAACTGGGTCATTGATACCAGTTGGCAATAAAATGTCCATGGGGGAATCTGGCTTGCAAGACAGCAACTTTGTGGTGAAAATTCCAGTTCCTTCACAGGGGAAGCACAATGCCATCCTTTAGAGAAGGAATTGGTGTGGTTTTCTGCCCTGGAACTCTGCTCTGCTCTTTGCCAGCCACAATTAAGAGAGAATAAGTGAGCCACTCCTTCCCAAGCCACAGGAGACAGTTCCAGGTACCCTGTGGAAACCTCCCAGGCAAGAGCAGAACGTTCAGAGGCAAGGCTGGGCTCGGCAGCACTGAGAAGGTCCCAGGCACTCTGCAGACACTTGGCAGGTTGGACTCCAGGCAAGCTCAGCTCGGGGTTCCCATGAACAAGCACTGCACAGAGACCTCGGGTTTGAACATTTCTGCCTCCCTGACTCGCTGCTGCCAGAGCAGCTGAAGCACACCTGGACACCAAGGGGGATACAGAACACTGTTTAATGTGGAATAGAACTGCATGGAGCAGCTAATGCAGCCAGCACCCCAGGAAATTGAGAGGTCAGGAATTGAATAGTTGGGGAGAAAGAGGAGATGAACCAAGGGGGAAAAGAAAAAAAACAATTTGGGGTGGGGGAGAAGAACCACTTACACTAATTACTTACATAAAGGACAGAGCAGGAAAAAGAGCTAGTAAAAAGCAGAAACATGCTGCAGAAAACTGTAGTAATAATCTACTCACCTGCAGGCTTAGACAACACACTAAAGCACTTTAAATGCTTCCTACTCCCAGCTTTCTTACCCAAATTAATAAGCACAACACAGTAACTGGTACACTAAATCCCCCAAAATATCAACAAAGGTTGTACATATCTCACTTCCCCAAAACAATGTTAACATGGCAAATAATTTTGCAGTCCAGAGCATCACTAAACCTTCACAAATCCTCAGATGAAGAGATGGCCTTTCCAACATGACTAAAAAAGGCACAAACCCTGACAAATTAACACCAAGAAAAGAAAACATCAAACTTAGAGGTCATTACATCCCAAAGAACATAAAACATCTCAAGGTAAACAAGGCAGATGGAACAACAGACATAATATCTAATACATCAGTGATTTTCACACAGAAGTATCCATGGATACCACCAGAGGAATTTGGGTAGTAACCAAGCTGAAATTTAGTTCTAACAGCGAAGTTAGAAGGAAAATTCCTTATCATCTTCCCAGGCCAGAGACAACCCACACCTCAGTACTGCACATCTTCTACAGGGCTTGAACAGCACTGCATCCCCTCGTGCCACGCTGGCTGCTGATGCTCAACACTTCAGACATGTATGGATCACTCCTGCAAGTAAACTGCCTTTTCCCTCAAGATCTCCCATCCAAACACACAACTTCTCACACAACTTTTCAGCCTCTGAAGCCTGGTGAAGGATCAGTCCAAAACAGAAGGACTGCACAATGATTAAAGTAGAATTAAGTTTAAAGCACTACATTTTTTATATACACACATAAACCACAGAGAATTACTGCAACCTCAGCTCTTACTACACCATGATAGTTACTTCCATTATTAGTATAATACACTTAGAACAGGAAACACTAGAAAAACATTTAGTTTATTGTTACTTGCTCCCTTACACATGCCCAGCTAATGACCTTTTTATTTACTCACACATCTCCTGCTGTCATCAACAGAAGTTGTGCAGGATAAGCCACAGGCAAAAACTGAACAAGTTTTCCTCAGAATTATTTATGTAAAATACAATTGCATCTGTGTATGTACACAGGTAAAGGCTTATTTCATAAAATTATTAAATGTCTTACTTAAAAATACTTTAATACATATAACTATTTAATGTAGCACTCCAAATCACTCTACAAGGTTATCAGACATGTTACTTTTAGCATAACTTTGTGACATACTTTTCATAGTTCCAACCTTCTAGGAAGAAGCCATTTATTACTTTGGTTAATGCCTTAAAACATGTTTGATGCTATGCAACTCCAAAAGTCTACCAGCACTGAAATAACCCACTGCTGGTTGATTATTGGTTTTGCATATACTTAGATGCACTTCCTCCTTACTCAAAGTTAACAAATAAATGGATCCAAAAAAATGAAAACCAGAGATGCTGACAGAAGACTCAAAGTAACTTTTGACAGTACTTTATTACCTACTGATAATTTCATATTATTTCAGCTAAGTCACCCTGTCTTTAACCATTTACTACCCTTTCATCCTGTCCCTCTTCTCCTGTTTCTTAGCATCACAACCAGAGTTAGCAATCCCTGCACATGCAATCTGAGCACCTCTTGTTCCAGCACTTACTCTGACAGAATACCATGTTACACCATTTTATCTAAATAGATTAAAACTGGTCACTGGGAAAGACACTTTCTAGAAGTACAAGAGCGTGTCCAAGAGTACGTGAAGTACTTTTGAACATGAATTACAAGAGCACTCTGAACAAAACTGCAAACCTGCAATAAAACCAATGATTGGAATTTTGTTCAGTTTGTGGAAATGGGGATCCTGGCAGTGGCTCCAGCTGGGCCAGGACCACACCCTGGGCTGCAGCAGAGGATTCAAGAGAAGTTGCACAGAATTAGGTTTTTTTTATTATTTCTGTCTTTACTGGGGTTTAGGTGGCACTAGACCCAGCGTGAGCTCCAGCTTCAGTGTGTGATCCTTTCTGATGAGAAAGAACCTGGGACACTCAGAGACAGCCTGGGATATCTCACCTCAGCATGGATTCAGTCCTTCATGGAGGAGATTAATTAAGTCACTTCTGGTAGTAATTCTGCAGTTTAGATAATTGCCCTGCAGTTTTTTTAGGTTCATATTTCAAAATTTTAACATCCATTTTTAATGATGCATCCACCTTCACATGTACATAAATCTGTGAGTGAGAAAATTGAGAAACTGGTCTTGCCTCCAACAGCTTGTACTTAATCACAACAACATTCCTTTGTGAATGATTGGCCAGTTGATTATTCTTCATTCAAATACATGTCATAAACAGCTTACTGAAAGGAAACTAAATAAAACCATTGGGACCTACCAAAAAATGCCACTGTGTCCCCACAGCAATTCCACTTAAAACTCCTCAACTGGAAATCAACTATTCTCAAAGCTAGCACGAATTAGAAAAAAACATATTTTTTCTCCTTTGACAATAAAGACCACAGGGAGTTACAATGTTGACACAGTGCTGTTGAAGCTCTCTTTCATAATAAAAACTTATATTATTAAACCTACAGAGAGATGTACACAGCTGGACCCTCATAATATTACAAAGCCCATGTTAAATCTGCCTGGGATCCATCTGCATATATCTATTTATAAAGTCTCCACAGTTTGCCAAGAGCAATGGCTAATGCCACCCAGCATAACAGATTTTAAACCTAGGTACCTGTAATTAAATTGTACAAACAATATTTGTCTGTACATTTGTAAACCTGACTGGTGAACAATGTGTTAAATGTCAGTGCAGATCCATAGATGAACACACTTCTTAGAGACCTGCCTTTTCATTGCACTGCTCTTGAGGGAGAGCATCCACAGCTTTCAATATAATGTTGCAATTTGGAAAAAAATATCTTGTTAAAAACTGAACCATACTAAAACTTTCACAAGCAGACCCTAAAGTTAAAAGGAAGGAAATCTAATTCTTTATAAACAGCATGAGAGCTACTTCAAAATGTTCTGTCCATTCCTCTATAAGAAAGGAAACCAGAATGCAAGGAAAGGATCCACAATAAAAAGAGCAAATAACTATACCATATTCCCTGAATTTAACAGGTTAGTGGAATTGAAGTGTTATCCTGCAGAGAATGGAAATTCACTCCAAGGGGAAACAGAAGGGAAAAGGTGTCTGACAGGTAAAATACAAGCTGGATACTAGGAAGGCAAAAAAGCAAGTAAGAGCAGATAGCAAAGGACACAAAACCAAATAACAATAAAGCCTATTTGCATATCAGAAGCAGGGAATCATTGGATTTGCTAGAGCTGGGATTGAATAGAGCACTTGAAGAAGATAAGGGCATTGCAGACAATCCAAACGATGTCTTTTCACCAGCCTTTGCTATGGAAAATGTTGGGAAAACACATCCCTGACTTCTCTGATAAAGTGAGTGACATTTCTTCAAACTGAAAAATCAAAACGGGGTGAGGAAACACAATCAATTGAAAGCAATAAATGATGAGGGATGAGCTCCTGTCCCACTCCCATCGACGGGTCTTTTACCATTGATTTTAGCACTGTCAGTATTTTACTTCAGGACTGAACAGAAAGAGTTTCAAAACATGAAAAGGCTGAGCTGGCCATCACAGGGGATTGTTCAAGTTGCAGCAGTGGTCACAAAAACCAAGCAAAATCTGAGAACAGAAAAGAACAAAAAAGGTACAGTAGGAAATACTATCTTTTTAGTCAATATCCAGTCTCTTCTGGAGTATATATTCAGCTTAGGATTCCTGCTCTAAACCAATGACAGTGGTATTTGACAAAAGTTAGACAACAATCAAAAATGATTATGGAAGCAAATTTTAAAAGCTAGAAAGAACCAGGAATTTAACTTAGCAAAGAGATGGATAAGAGGAAACACAGTAGAGCTGCAAAGACTACTATGAGATACCAGCAAATAGGATGCTCTTCAATTTAAACTTTCTCCCAGTACTGGAGAAAAGAGAAACTCAGGGCAATAAAAAGTTACCAAGTTAAAAAAAAAAAAAAAAAAAAAATACAAACCAACAAAAAAACCCCAAAAACATTTTACTGCATAAACCACAAAAATGTGTAATTAATTCACAAGGACTGCTCTGTTATAATAGCAAGGAATATTCTTTGGTGCCTTTGCTATTGCTTTCCATTCTTGCACACCCTGTATAAAGAAATGAGTGGCATAGCAATAAACATAAATTTGCAGAGCTCATTTAAGAGAATGTGCTTTCCTTTTCTTCTTGCCCTAATGCATGGAACCTTTTAGGCTGGATATGAGCCAGGAAGGAAGGGAAGGTAAGCTGAGGCATGGAGAATGGCTGAGGCAAGGATGAGGACAGCCAGGAGAGATGTTTCAAGCGCTGCCTGTCCTGTGCTCCATGCTGCACATGTAACACCAGGGCCTGGCTGATGGCTCAGAAACCTGCCAGCTCCTGGCACTGGATATATTGGGTCCCACTCTAGAATTAAGACAGAAACACTAAACTATCAGTGTGTGAAATTTGTGACTTAAATTACAAGGTAGAGCCATCCAAGGAGCCTCTTGCATAATTCATGACACTTTAGAACTTCACATATAAATCAAATAGAGGGAAAGTCTATCATTTCTGCTCTGTTTAGCACAGATCCACACACAACTTGGGTAATGGCTGCACAAACAAGCTCTCTAGAAAATACAATATTGCAGACATGCTCTTCACAATACTAATTCACACAGTAAATTCTGTACAGGATCATTCAAGTAATACTTTTATTAAAACTGCTTGTGTTGAAAACACAGAGGTCATAAAAATAATCAAATGAGTCTGGTTAGGGTTTTTTGGTTGCTTTCTTTGGCCCAGCAAATGAATGCCTACAAACACTCATGTGCAATGTTTTTCCATATTGGACTTAATTAAAATTTATGCTATGATTCATGGGCTGGCTATTAATCATTTTGTCTAACACTGTTGAAAATGAAACTCCAGGTTCTAAAAAGCTCCAACACTTACTAAGAAGCTCCAAAACCAGTGAAAACACACTCTGCAGGTTCAACAGCAAACTCTGACAGACTTTCAACCGCAACACAGTGCCTAAGCCTGACGCAACTGAAGCGTGTCAAGGAAAAAATGTTATTGATAAATACACACAAAACACAGAGCTTTAGAAAGAGCAGTAACCTTGACTTACTGTGGCTGTGCCGGAGACAGTTTGTGCATTTGTGTCAGCTGCACTCTGTTCGGAGTGTGTCTGAGCAGGAGGGTACATGTTTAACGTGTGCTCTGGAACAGTGGTTTGGCCTGTGTAGTCTGGAGCTGGATGCGGATGTGGGGCTGTGTATTCTGCAGGGATACCGTTCTGAGGTGGAGCGAACTGGGCTGAGGCATAAGGCTGTGCCATTGTGTCAGGAGGTGCTGTAGCTTCCTGATTACCCTGTGGAAATCAAAGGGAAAATAATAATAATAATAATAATAATAATAATAATAATATTAAGAAACGTGGCGTGAGATAAAACAAGCGAAGGTCCTACACCCGTAACGCAGAGAGCCATGAGAGCATCCTGGCTTGAAAGGGGCACAGCGGCTGTTTCTTGAGGAGGATATTTCTTATCTGCATTAAATGCATTCTGCTAACCCTATTAAATATTATTATAATTAGACAAACAAATCTACTGCTCGCTGGATAATTGTGGACTAGTCTTTAGGCAGGAAAGGTCAGTGAAATCAGCCTGCATTAATGATGCCTCAACTCAGACAAGAAAGAGGGGCAAAGCCAGTTTATTCCAAAGGTTCCTGAGCACAACTGCCACACAGAGCTCGGGCAGCCAGTCTCTGATCACTCTGACTGACCATTTACAGAACACAATATAGGCAACACAGGATTTGGCTGCATACTGTTAACAAACACTAAAAATACCTGTGTGCAATTGCATCCCCTGATATATTCAGAATACTTTGAGGTACTCTTCATTGAGCAATTGTGTGCCACAAATGCAAAATAGTAATGAGATCTAGTCAAAATATTAAGTATTTGAATCTACAAGTGCATCAGTTCAAAACCTTAAATTACATAAAAGAAAAAATTCTATGTCAAGAGAAATAGATTTAAGAACTTTAAAGGTTTTACATTTGAAGACAGCAGTGTTTCATTTCCATATCACAATTAGCTTATAGCATTAATAACACTAGCTAGTAATAACTATAGCTAGTAATAACACTAGCCTCATGTCTTTGTACAGAGATCCATATTTCCATTTGATATAATAAAGAATGGCCAAGCCTGGTAATTTGTCAATTATAAAACTTCTGACTAAATGTTTTCCCCACACCAAAAAGCAATAATTCTAGAGGAGGAAATGTACACTACAATCTTTCTGATCCTATATAAAAAAATACCCAAAACGAGATTTTGCCTGAGACAGCATTAGAGGCCATTAGTGCAGGGACTATCCCAACCTCAGATAAACTAATTTGCAAAATAAAATTATCCCACTAATAAGCAAGGAATGTAAAAATCCACAGTTAAAATTTAATTACCTTTCAAACTAGTCCATCATTCTCCCACCAACGCATGTACAAGCACTTGCCCAAGACTATTGCAGGGATTTTATTCGTATTCATCAGTCCTTGATTCCCCAATTTAAAAATAGGGCGGATGAATAAAAGACATTCTTCTGCATTTTGTACTTAAGGGCATTTCCAGCCAATTTCAACTAATTCAGCTCTCTGACCTGAACTCATGCTAAACTCAAGAGCTTTTACAAATTCACACAGGAGTTAAGTATGGGTACTTGGCAGGCTTAAAAGAGAAAACTGAATTTTCCTTTGTAAGAGGCACTCAATGTGTCTGAAAAAATTAGAACTTTATATTAGCAATCAAACCCTCCCTAATTTTAATCCCATCTTTGCTGCTGGTTTAATGTATGGCATTGAGCAAGTGGTTTCCATTGCTTCATTCAACTATCTTTACCAGACAAGCAGTGTCATTTGCTGACTTCACAGGGTTAAGTCACCAAGATTTGTTTGCATATCTACAGTCGTAGCAAGGCTAATGCTGCACTGAAACTGGCCCTGTTAAATTACAGTGGAGGTTAAAAACTTTTTTTAAATGTGTACTTTTACCCTCTAATATTAAAATGGTTGAACTCCTTTCTTATTTTGTTTACCTAATATTTTCACTATTAAAAAAAAAATTAATCTAGAGGAAGCAAAACCCAGGAATGACTGGATTACACCAGAGACGTTCATTAAATGTTAAAGAAGTACTTTTAAAACTTGTGTGGGAGGCAGCCAACCTTAAATTTTTTAATCAGCTGTTTCAGGAGGGACTTGAGCAAGGGGTAAGAAGGATCAAAAGCAAATCCAGATTCTGCCTCTATAAGCATTTTCACTGTGCTGGTTTTGAAACACAGGAGCTGGTTAGTGCTGGTCCTTAAGCTATTCCTTCTTGTCAGATGCTGAACATGACATCAGAGTCAGCAGCTGTTAAAAAAGAGCAGCAATGGCAACAGAGGGACCAAGGGGTGATGTCCAGGTGCATTTCATCTAAAGGGTTTTGTACCACCTCCAGTCCTAAACCAGATGTTGCTGAGACCCCGCACTGTTTCTCATTAACCTTGACAGCAGTTCCATGAGGACCCTAATTAATATTCAAAGCATCCACACCTAGTGCTAATTACAGCTCATATTTAATTAAGAGGGTTGAACTTTTCCATTATTTTTATCAGCAACTCCAAACTTTTTAGATTTATCACAAAATGGCCAATTGCACTGGCAATTTCAGAACCTCCACAATGCTGAGACTCTTCTGCCTCTTCCATTAGACTTGTTCAGCTGAGGTCTGGCTCACTTATTAATAACTGAGACCCCATTAATAAGGAAACAACAAAGGGTCAGGGATTTGTCTCTCTTTTTTTTTTTTTTTTTTTTTTAAATAATTTGTACATATTGAGAGATTTACAGCCTTGCCATTGAAGAACCCAATCCTACTATGCTTACAGCAGAAAACTGACAGACAAGATTATCAGTGCAGGCTCTGCAGGTTCATTTAATTGTTGGAAGACAGGGGACATAAAAGAAATTAGACTTGCATATGCTACTGCAGGCCCTAAGTTTAAAATGATAGTGACAATAAATCTGAGATGTTATCCCTTAAAATAAGTGACTATTGAAGCCTTTCCTAACCTTTAAAATTAGTCTGAATTTATTATTCTTAATTAATTCAACAGACAAGGTATTACAATGGAACATAAAAACATGTATGTTTAAACAAGTTCTTTACTATTTACTTGGCTAATAATAGCCAAAGCCAATTGTTCAAAATACTAATTTCTGTCAAGAACAACGAAGTGTCAGCCATCACATGTTTGTGTCTACATGTGGTTGATGGAAACCCAAGACTACACAAGAGATACACTTGAATAGATTTTAAGGAACCAAAAATTCTTTACATAGAATCACCTAAAATGTTCCTTTATTGCGCTCTTTAAAATGCAGTGAACTGAAATGAATAAAAGAAATAATAAATTCTAATGCATTGTTGAAAATATGAAATGGCCCTAAAAGCAAGAGGAAATATTGATCCTAAATTAGCCGATGAACTCAGGTATTAGAGCAATTTCAAAGCTGTGTATGACAGTACACAGGCATGGCTTAATCCCACCCAGGCAGGAGAGGCTAAACAGAAGTTGTCCCTTCAGACTCAGTTCCAAGTATCTCTAAGATTAAATGACCCCTTAATGCTCACTTTGTGCATATTTTTTTTAAAAAAAGTGGTTGTTGGCAACGGCAAGGAGAACAAAGGATGGCAGACAGTCAGGCTCTGCTAAATGTTCTGGCCCGAGTCTTAATGAAAACCACATTTCAACTGAAAAATATGCTTTACGTGGCAGTGTATAAAATCAAATTTATTGCTTTCTGGTTAAATGCTGAACTCTAAAGAACCAAGAAAAAAGGATTCCGACGACATAGGTAAGTGAAGGTTCTCCTGTTTCATCCATATTACCCCATTTGAAGAAAAGCTTAGAATTTAAACTGCTCCTACTATCTCAGATGACTTTTCAGCATCTCCTCCTCTGAAAAGATTTCATAATTAAGAAATGTATAAAAAGTGTCAAAACATAATAAGGCAAGCATGTTATGTTTGTACACAAAGGAGAGAGCACAGAAAACATTTCTTACGCAGTGTTTCTTTTTCTTAAAAACACATTTGCAGCATAGAAATGTATTCAATGAAAACCTTTCTGCTTGCCTGCATTTTGAAGCTGAACTCACAGTTTATTGTTTGTTTTGCTCTATTTTCCGTTTGGTGCATTTTGTTTCTTTGGCAAGAGATATTTCACATTTAGAGAAAGCCTCCTGTACTGTAGTTAAATGAGCCAAACTGCATCGTATCCTTAGGGCACAGAAACAAAGAAGAAAAATGCAACATTTCTCTGCAAACCTGCTGGTTCTAAGGGCTCAGTTACATCTATCAAAAACATGATTCCCCATAGCTTGCCCTCCTTCAGATTTAAGCATCAAAACATGGCTCAGAAGTCTAGCATGCAGTGCTGCAGCTGCTTATAAGAACTGCCCTGGCTTGACTAAAAACCAAGAGTTTCAAGTGAAAATAAAAGTGAAAATACCTGCTGTACCATGGTGCTGCCTCTATTCTCCATAAACTTAGCAGCTGCTCTGCTCCCAGGCCATGCAGCATCTGCCCAAAAGGAGCATCAGTGCTGGCTGGGGGCTGTGAGCAGTGCAGGGCGTGCAGGGTGAGGGAGGTCGGGGTGCTGAGGGAGGGGGAGCCCACGCAGGGCTCGCTGACCTCCCCCTCGACATCTGAGTGCTCCCAAAACCTGATCCAGATGGGGCTCCTGCAGCGGGGGCCGCGCCCCATCAATCACAGCAGGCCACTCCTCTGGCTCCTGCTACTGCTCGTGGAGTGCACCGCTGAGCAGATGATTACACAGAGGAGGAGGAAAAAACACAGCTTGACTACATTAATAGCTGTTTAAAAAACATTGGAAATGCTACTGTGGAAGTTGCCGGAAGCTGAAGGTTTTTGTTTTAAAATTAACACGGCTCTATTCAGAGACCCAAAGCACCGTGAACTTCCAGGGCTCTGGATTTGTGATAGCTACAATGTCCCGTTACACATGTGCATTTCCATGGGATTAATTCCTCCTCCATGTGGCAGAGTTAATACCAATAAGGTTCTGATTTTAAAATTGCTGAACGCCACAAGCAAACCGTCAATACTGAACTAGCCTGGTATAGATTAAATGTACTTTATCCTTCCATTCAAATGAAATATTGTTTCCTTTTTTGTATCATTTCATGGCATCCCTCTCGTTTAGCAGGGGAAATATTTCAGAAGTGCTGCCAAGGTTGAGTTTTGTGAGGCACTTTAAGCAACCTAATGCTTCATTGTTAAAGGAACTTTCGTAGATGCTCCAGAGATAGCTTCAAAATGATTGAACTTCTAGCTAAAGAAATAAAGAAAAGAAAAATTAAAAAAAAGAAAAAAGCCTAAAAAGATTCAGCCCCAAAGAACACACTTTATTGCCACTCTGCTGCAGACTGCCTACAGACATCAGGGTTCAGAAGCAGAGAAGACATGTAACACTGGAATTATTCTAACAAACCCTCCAATTCAAAGGGGTGGGCAGAGCAACAAACAGTCATCAATTCATCATTAAACTTATATTCCAACTGAAATATATTTGAATTCTTTAAAGTGGCAGTGTAATTCTTCCAGGTTTGTTGCTGGCACTCCACAATTAACGATAATAAAAGCAGCCACTTCAGATTTTTCAGAAGGAATCAGACATCCAACCACACCAAACTGATAATCACAACTGACTGACTCTGTGAGCTTTCTCTGTTGTAGCTTAATTATCTGACCAGGCCACTTGACTCGCATCATTTGCTTCTGCAATCACACAAAATGAATCCTCCAGCCACCTCTCTTTTTTGGAAGGTTCAGGGCAAAGCCAAATTCAGGTTTCAAAAGTAAGAAAGATAATGCAGAAAAACATTTTGCAGAGAGCATAGGCGGGAAGGTAACAATAAGTAAGCAAAAGAGAATTTCTTTGCTACCTTAGCAGGCAAGTACCATTTAGTTTCTCCCATTGCAGAGGAACATTTACTTTTGGTCTTTTTTACATATAAAATACTGTATTCCAATAAAAGTCTGTGCTCTTGCTATTGCTGCATGTGTGTTTGATAATGACATGTTCACTCTGTGTCAGTGCCTGAGGTATGGAAAAGAATTTCAGCAACTGAAACCTCCTGACCACCTGCAAAGGACATTTACTTCCATTTCACTGAAAGCAGCAAACTACTTGCCAAAACTCAGCCTGAATTCACATAATACTATGGACACACCACTACACATGGAGAAAAAAGCCTTCCCTCCAACACCTTGACTCCTTCCAGCTGCTGAAACTTTCAACTGACTGCTTTGACACTGTCATTTATTACCAGAGCTTTCCTTATCCTACATGGCAAATCTTTATCCTGCTATTTCCAGTGGCCCAAGTGGACATGACTCTGCCACACTGATTTGTTTTGCTTCCACATTAACATCTAAATCTTTCTTTTTAAGATTTCTGCCTCTCCCTCACTTTCTCCAACTCTGAGTCTTAAGGTCTTCCCAACTGCAGATCAACCTTGTATTCCACCAACCAATATTTCCCTTGGAAATATTTTTGCATCACATTTGAAAAACAACTCTCCAAAATGGCCTGAAGAGCCATACAGCAAGACACTCTGAAGAAACTGCGTGTATCTACAATGAGAATTGATTCTTACAACTTCCTAAAAAAAGGGTAAAGTATAAAAGGATCTTGCAATTATCCACAAGTCAGAAGAGGAAACTCCACCTCATTTATCTTACACCTTTACTAGAGTATACTGAGGATGATGCAAGCATACTTGTACCCAAATAGCAGGGAAAGAGGGCAAAAAAAAGAGTTGGATTATTAATATAAAAGGTGCATGAAAAGCCATCTGGAATACAGGATTTTAAAGGGGGTAGCAGTCAACCTTTAGAAGTTTAAGTCAGCTATGATTTCCAGCCCTTGGGCATCAAGTCCAGGTCCAAAACTGTTGAACTGATCTTCACAAAAGACATATGTGAAGTGTCAGGATGCAAATTCCCACAGAACAGCAAACAGGGAGCAGTTATGGGGCTCTGCAGAAGCTACAGGAGTGGGGTGACAAGAACCTGGCCAAGTCCTGCTCTTGGGACAGGATAATCCTTCACACTGGCCCAGGCCCTGACTGCCTGGCCAGACAGCAGCCCTGCAGCAAAGGAAGAGTCCTGGTGAGCAGAGCTGGGCACAAAGCAGTGCTCTGCCTTCCAGGCAGCAAATGTGAACTGCTCTGCAGGCTGCATTAGCAAAGGGTGGTCAGTGAGGTGAGGAAAGGGATCGTTCCTCCCTGCACAGCACTTGGGAGAGCATCTGGAACACCAGTGTGGAGTGCCTCAGGACAGGAGATGTGTTTGGCAGTTCAGTGGTGGGTTGCCAGGGCAGCTGCAGGGCTGGAGCACATGACAGAAGCTGAGGCAGCTGGTTCAGCATCGCCTGCAGAAGGAAGGGCTTAGACAACTTAATTGCATCTTCTTCCACTTAACCAAAGGTTACAGGGACAGAACCCGCAGGTACAGAGTGACAGAACAAGGAGCAGCAGCTAAAAGTTGCCAAAAGGGGAATTCTGGTTAGCTTCAAAGAATAAGATAATGAATATGAGGGAAGTTAAGCACAGGAAAATGCTGCTCAGAGAGGTTATGGCATCCTGGAGACTTTCAAACCTGAACTCTAAAAGCCCCTGAGCAACCTATTCTGTGTAGTTACCCCTGATTTAAAAGGGATATTGGGATTAGATGGCTTCTGAAGTTCCCTTTCAATCTGAATCATTCTGTGATTCCATGTGGTTTCAACAGTAGCAGAATAGCTTCAAAATGGATTTTATACTTTTATCCTCTTTGATGTCTTTCTTCATAAAGGATTTGCTGAGAAGGAAGAGAATAGTTACAACTTCTAGCCTATTTCGGTCCTCAAGAAACAATGTCTCAGTTCTTTGAGATGCATTTGCAATGTTTCCTTAGAAAAATATGTTTGCATTTGCTTAATCCACAGCCAGAGCAGTATGGAAGTGGCAATTCTTACAGTGCAGGCAAGACGAGTTTCACAAATGATTTAATTTAATGCTGTGAACTATGACACGTTTTCATTTTCTGCCAAATGTTACCATTCTCAGCATATGTAGAGGAACACTGCCTTACATCTCCATAGAAAGGAGTATTTTTCTCTACCTTCTGCATGACCTCTAAAATAGTTGCTACAGCCATATAAGTTTTCTAATTTTATCTGCATTTTTAATTCTGAAATACAATTTAGTTCAAAGATTAAGTTATTGAAAACCACTGCCACCGTTTAAACCTGGATTGTAACAAAACTAGTTCATCCATTTTCTTATTTTTCTAAAAAAGTGATTTAAAAAAAAACTTTTTAATTTTTTTTTCTTTACTGCAACACTGAAGATATGGGACATACTAACCCAGGTGACAAACCATGCTTATGCAGCAAGACTGTGTCTGGTGCATACACAACCCTGCATTGTGCTTTGTAACCCGTTCTTCTGGATTCCACTGAGACAGTTCCTGCCTTATAACCCATGAACAGGCATAGGTATTTCCAGAATTTGAGTCAAAAAACTTCTCTAAATGACACCTCACTGGTAAAGGATTGAACTCTGCAAAGGTTTGGAGTCTGCAGAGAAAACTGAGCACATTCAAATCCAAAAACAGTTGCAGGCAAATGGTTTTCAACAGATCATTTCTAGAAATCTGGTAAGTTCTTATAGCTAAAATTATTCATTCAAGATTTGTTGTAAGTAGAATTCAACACCTTAATTCCAGTTTACTCCAAAAAAACCTGTCTAAATTTTTCAGGAGATTGGGACTAGAGGCAGCTGGTTCTTAGAAAAGCCTAAATGGAGCAATTGAATCTCATTGATATTAATAGTTGTCACCAAGTTAGTTGTCACCATTTTAGAGATGCCACCTCATCTGGAGTTTCAGCTGGCTTTGCTATGGACACAGCTTAGAATAGAGCCAAGTATTTACCCGATCTGTCAGCCACAGAAGGTGCTGAACCTACAGCCACGTGCTGAAAAAGCATTCTTGAGAGCTATTTGTGCCAGAGAGAAAGGGATCAGAGTTTCATGCTACCTAATGAGTGATTAGATGGTGATATATAAACTAAATACCGGGCAGGATGAGTGAAGAATGCCACAAGGATTATACACAGAACAAGAACACGGGACTGGAGACCTTGGCAGACCTTTATGTGCTCCACAAAGGCACCGGTGAAGTGGCCGCACCAGAGGGAGCAGAGCCACCTCCCAAGCCTAAGGGCAGCAGCACTCAGTGGAGTTGGAACTTCCAATGTCACCTCTCTAAACTGGACACTTTAAAGTGACCTCTTTTAACCAGGGGCACAGTCTTTCACTGCTGAGCTCTGATGGAGCCTCGGAAAAGAAAGGGGACATTTCTCTTCATAATCCCTCACAGTGAATCATTTCCTAGGGCAGCACCACAACTCATCCATCACGTGTGATACAGGTCCCAGCCTCAGTACCACAAATGGGAGCTCATTACCTGACTCACCTGAAATAAAACAGGGAAAACATTCAGCTAGTGAGGGAAATGAGAATGCAGTGCCATAAGCTGCCTTGAGCAGCAAAGCTGACAGATCATCCCTGCTCAGCTATTTGGATACAGGGTGGTTTTGAAAGCCAGGATGAGCCAGGTTAAACGACAACAATTCCTGCAAAGCTGTGCCAAATGATCAAACACAAGCTGGTTTGTTTTGTTTTACTTTGCTTAAACCAGGTAAATTTAAGAGTTTCATTTATGTGGTAAGCTCCATAAAGACAATGACATGACTGACTTTGGGAATTTGGAGGAAGACCAGGAAAGTCAGCAGTAGAGTTATAAACTGGGCTTCAGAAAAAGAGACTTCAGCATATCCAGGGAAATGTTATGAATCCTTAAGGTTTACCAGGAGAGGATACAGTCCAAGGTAGCTGCCTGATTGAGATGTTGATTAAAGAGAACTTCAGCATGCAGGAACAAACCATTCATTAGGAAAGAAGATACTCAGCAGGCTTACATGGCTACGAAGAAGGGTAATGAAGACACAAAATGTGAGTTTACAAGTGATGGAGTCAAGGCTTGGCAACAAAAGAGAACCACGGAACTATTGCTCAGGTACTTGAGGACAAAAATGGGGAGGTTTTTTAGTCTAGCCTAGCTAGAAGTAAGACATTCTTAATTCAAAGACATTAAGGGTGACAAGAAAGGTTCTTTCCAGGAAAGAAAAAAAAAATCTAGACATTAACTATTTAACATTGCTTTCAAAGAATGTCTGTTTCCAGTCTCTGTTTAACTTTAAGATTTCCACCATTTTGTTATTTACCATGGAACATGGATGACCTGAGCTGCAATGACCAGCTACCAGAGCAATGCCATCTTGTTTAATGCCAGTTAAAGCAGCACTCATTTTTTTGGCACTGAAATTAAATGATGGAACATGATCGCTGATGTTATTTACTCCTAAGATTAAAATGACAATCAAAATATCATTGGGCACAAGGAACAGACAGCTTGGCTTCCTGCCTCAGCCACACTTTGCTATGCTTGTTTATCACCGAGATCATTTGCATACTTCAGTGGATGTTTATGTTAAGATGCTGTTGTAGCATTACCAAGGAACTGTTTATCCAACAATGTTTGTCATCAGCAACCTAAGCCACAGCACTGAAGGAAGGTAAAGACCTTCTCAACGAGGAGACAAAAAAGGCACTAAGATGTGTTTATGCAAAGCAAAATATATTTCTAAGCAGTGCTGAATGTCACAATTGCCTAAAACAAATAAAAATCTATTAATAGTGTGTTACAAGGAATCTCCAGTTATGAAGCTAATGAACAAAATCCTTTAATGGTTCCTAGAGCAAAGGGAAGACTTTCACTGGCTATACTGACTGGCAAGTTCTATGTTAAATCTCTAAAAAGCTTCTGTTACTATGAAAGGAACAGCCAATTTGTCCTTGTACCTTCACTTCCGCAGTCCACCAGAATAGTGACTAAAACTGGTCTCAAATCTATATGGCCTCTCCCTGCACATCTCCTTTGGAGATTTATTTTACTACTGGACCCTCTTCACAAGACTGAACATACTTATATGACAGTAAATCTTGCTGCAAAGCTGGTCTCTGCCTGTGCTACAGGTACTTACCCCTGGTAGGTTTAAAAAAAACCTGTTGGAACAATACATTCTTTTAAAATAGCATATATTGTGAGACTGGATGAAAATCCCCTTTCCTGGTTTACAGTTTTATTTTGTAAGGAACGGGTGGTGGAAGGAGAGGTATTTCTAAAACTGTAGCAGTACTGAGAAAAGCTCTGGCATGTCAAGCAGAAGCATATGGCTAATCTACAGCAAGCACATCCAACAGCGTTTGTGTTTGCACAGTGCAGGGGCCTGGACAGCAGCCACAGCATCCACGCTCCAGAATTAGTGAAAATACACACACCACTTCTGGGAGAGAAAAGTTATAGCCTGGAAACTGTTTCTAATCAATGGGAACTGGCTGGCTTTTATAGTAGAACATTAGATTAAATAAGATAGCAAAAATATTTAAGCAGTTCTGCGCTTGCTGAGTGCGCACCCAGTGAGATGGAGAACACAGAAAATGCGTTTGCATTTTAGCTGCAGAAGAAATTCTGATTAGATGCTGCTACACAGGAATTGATAGTGAGTAGGTATTCAATCAGAAAAGTGGTTTTCTTTTAAATATTACAATCACATGGTACAGTACATCACTTGTGTCAAGTTAAATTTAATCATGTCAGTGTACTTAAAGGAAAAAAGTTGAATACTGCTCATATGCCCACGCCAAGAGGGATTATATGAGACTTTATGAAGCCCTTTCCTTTTATTTAATATTCTGATAGCAGTATAGAACAATTTTGCTATGTATTATACCCTCAAACTGATCTATTCCACTGTCACTTTAATGCACAGCAAATATGCCTGAACTCATGGTGACAGCATCGTGTGTCCTGCCAATTACTGACATTCTCCCATGTAACAGCAAAGGCATTTTCCTTGGAACACCAATTAGTTCTAATTTTAAGTGTTGCTAATTTTCCTGAGAGTAAAGCAATATCATCATCTGCTGTTAAATGTGTTAAGAACACATTTAAAAAGAAACAATAACCTATGTGCTCACTAATGCTTCCTGATTTTCATCAGATTTAGAATCAGGGATGTGGAGGTCTGTGTTCTGGAAAAGGTATCTGAGCAATGCAATGCATAAACTGGATGGGTTTTTACTAAAATGCACTTTTTTCTAGATATGTTTAATGGCTTATCTGAACAACAACCAAAAATCATCACTATATAATCCATCAGAAATAAACCAGTTTTCAGCTGCCAGAGACTAAACACAACAAAAACTTTGAAACATGAATTGAATTCTGGGAAAGCAGTCAAAACTGTTAAGAGACACATATGTCAGGCATGCACTTAGGCAGACTCAGTCCATCTCAGAATACATGAAGACTGGATGGATAAAATTCAGGATCCAAAATAGGGACCTAAAAGGCACAACTCAAATTCACCAGGTCTATTTTGCCAAACCTTTTAGTGAATTCTCCTCTCTTCTCATTCAGATCCTGCTTCACTTTTCCCAATATTTTAAACCTCCCTTTTCCCCCCTCCCTCTTCTTCATGTTGTCCTTCTTTACTACTTCCTCTTTCTGCACCTTCCCACACCAATGTGAGTCTCCCCTTTAGTATTTACTGCAGCAATTGAGAGTACAGTAGATACAAAATGTTAGCAGATTGACATGGGAACACATTCATTCTGCCTGAGTTACTGAATGAAAGCAAGGCATGACCTCCACATGTATCTTAACTTTGATGCAAAATACCTCATGGAATTGGGAGCTATCCTGAACAGAATCAGGCTACAGGACTGGTACAGGTAAAGTACTTTTCTATCTGCTCTCATTTATTCCAGACACCATTGTAGCCAATTGATCCAGGATTTGGAGGGTAAAAATATATTTTGGAACTTGACACAGCCTTGGAAATATCCATTTGTTGGTCTTGATGAAAGGGTAAGTATATTAACTTATACTTACATAGTATATCTATAAATACATATATTTATTGTGTAAATAACCACAACGGGTTCTCTCCTTGTCAGCTGACTTCATGTATTAACAAAAACATTCCATGTTTAAAATAGATTCCTAAATTCTACAGCCATTAACATCTCCCCTGCCAACAGTTCTAAAGAACAGTAGGGAAAAAAATAAAATCAAATCAGCTAGTTTCAGTTAATAAAAGGTCAAAATGGAAATTTAAATCCTCCAGTAAAGAGGTCTGCAGTGACTAACAGCATCAATTAAGAAAAGCAATGCACACTAAATTAAATTTTAATGTCACACACACATATATGTGTTCATGGTATCAAACTAAGAACCAAATTCAATGCAGACTTATGAAGCATAATAAATTGATCTGAACATGTTGTTTGTTAATAAGGATTATGAAATAAAATTTTCAAATTATTGTTTTAACTTCATTTTAGTAACACAGATTGAACACCAGTTAAACAACCAGAATTCAAGGCCTTTCACATGCTTCAGAAGCAAACAAATTATGATATAAAATATTTCCAATTAAACAGAGAATATGACATCAATTCAAACAATTCAAGCAGTGCACATTGCAAATGCCTCTACTGCTCTATGCAGAAAAGTGAGAGCAAGGGTGAAGCTACCCTGATTTTAATCCCATTTTCTCCTTTTCTTGGTTTTTGACAATTTAAACTATTTTTGTTTCCATTTCTTACAAACATAAACCAGAAATTTAAGAGCATAGTTTGCTGCTAGAATTTTCTTATTAACATCTGTGAATCTGAAAGAGCAACATCATTGCACCTTTGCAGTTAAAACAACTGTTAAAATATAAACAAATTAGCAAGCTACTACACAACCTGAGCCACAGAGCCCACCTGAATGGGGGTTCCCATTGCCTTAGGTGAAAAGAGTTTTAATAGAATTACACAAAACAAAAAGGCAAATGATTTCAAACTAAAAGCAGAGCACTCAAGAGTCAGTGCAGAAGCCCAGAGGAAGTAAGCTTTCCCTTCAGCAATGCAAATTTCTGATGCCAACAAACTCCACAACAACAGTGTAACTTGGAGTTACAAGTTTTTAAAATAATCTCTGGTTGCTGTGGTTTTTTTGGGTGGTTTTTTTTTTTTGGGTTTGTTTTTTTGTTTTGTTTTTTTTAAAGAATAATTTCAGGCAAGTTTTATTGAAAAATTACCCATGGTTCATTCCCAAATAGCACTGGGTTTTGAAATACAAATTACTTAAGTATTAGACAGGAATAATTAATCCACCCTAACAAAACCCTCTACAACTGTATCTGCCAGGTATGCACCATTAGTCAGCTCTATGCTAACTGCAACCTCAAAAAAAAACAAAACCAAAACATGGAATTTAGATGAAAACTAGCTTTTATATATGCCTTCAGGAGAAAAAAGAAAAAAATGTCTGCCATAAATGTAAAAATAATCAGAAATGGGTGAAGATACTTAGAAGTATGTGTATTACCATTTTGCATTTCCAGTCTATTCAATCCAGCTAACATGGTCAGCTCAATTCAGAACAGGTCGCTGAAAACCAGTAGTAGAAGAGATACCAATATTCATAAATAATTATCTAGAACTAATCTCTTTTTTCATGTATGAAACTTCTACTTCCCAGTAAACTTTATTGTGCAGGATTACCTCTGACAACCAAACTGCCTCTCTAAAGAAAGTACAGTTTTCTCAGTGACCGTGGAAGAGGAATTTTAGATGTTTTCAAGAAAGTGACCAGACCGAGCAGACACAGAGAGCTGGGTTTCAAACAAGGAAATCCTTTCCCTTGAAGAAGCTCACCAGGATTAGAAATTCAGTAGAATCCAAACTTTTACATTCAAATAGAACCCCAAATTTTTGCACACTGCTGTAAATGGCAAAGCACTGAAGCTATTTGGCAGCAACAGGGAGATTTGCACACACTGCACAAGGTGCATTTCACTTTTAGGAGATAAGTGTGGCCCATGAAGACACTGCTGAATGTATTTTTCCTTTCATGTGTCAGTGGTTTTGGTTTGCAGAAATTGTTCCATCTTTTTAATTCTAAGGCCCAGATTTGAGCAAGAACAGTGCAGCAGAAGCACAGTTATGATGCAGCAAGACTAATCTATTTCCTGAGACACTGGTAGATCAGATTTTGGGATGTGTCCTGAACACATCCCAATAACGAATATACTGCGCTTTGCAGTCAGATGATCATCAGGGAAACAACAATGCCCAACATGTCACCGTCTGTAAGGTGAGAGGAAATTTGGAAATCCTTACCTGTATCTGCACAATCAGCTGGTTTGGCTTTTTGGACCCTAAAAATGGCTCAGTGTGTACAACCCAGTTCTCCACCGACATAGACAAATTCTGGTAATATTTATTATTATTCTGGTAATATTTATTCTGTCTCATCCAGGAGACTGTGAGCATCCAGCTGGAGCTTCTTGAAGTTCCACAGTCATTCCTGCAATGATCTGTGCAGGCACTCCCTCCATTTAACAGCAAACTTATGGAAAACAAGCAAGGGAAGGACAACTAAGAGTTCTAGTATGAAGCAGAGTTCTAGAACTAAGAGTTCTAGTAATAAGGATGAAAATGTATCTGTTTAAGAAAATCCTGACCAATTTATTTTACCTCTATGAATCCAAAAAAAAAAATAAAAGAGCTCTACAGCCATTCCTCATAGCAGCCAGTACCTGACATGATCATTTTAACACAACAACTGAGATAAATAGAAGAGGGAATGGGCAGGACAGATAGTGGGTGTAGGAGATGTATTATCAAGGCAAAAAGAGATAAAGGTATTACAAACACCAGCATTTACATGGGGAGTCACATCACCCACCATAAACCCGTGATTTAATAGGTTGCTTAAGAGCTAGGAGAGCTCTCCAGCCTAGCCCCAGCCCATTTAGCGCATTAGCTTGTCCTAATGGGGAGCTCTGATCCAGAAACGCTCAGCACCTCTGCCTGCGGGTATTGCCACACAATGCAAATGAAGTTGTAAAGAGAAATCAACTCATCAATCACAATCACAAGGGGACACTGGGCAATGCAAAAGGATTAGTGTTCAGCCCTGCTCAGGTCTTTCCTAGCACCACTCTGCTTTAATTAAATACCACCTCGAGTGCTTCATTACCAGCAGAAATCTCAGCGTTGAAGGCTGGCATGCTGCAATCAAAGTGCTGGAGCTAATTAGAAATGAGAAAGAGAAACATGTTCATTAAAAAGTGTGGGATTCCCCTACCAGAAATGACCTACACTTCGGAATAAAAACTTGGCTTTCTGTGGATTTAGAATAATATGTTAAATAGCTTTTATTAAGGTGAAATCTTTAACTTTGAACCACACTCCTGCTATTGTCTTTCTTACGTAAAGGCAGATTTAGCTGTATCCGCCAGACCATTGTTAGAATTTAAAAGATTCTGGGCTCATGGTTAGCTGATAAGAGCCTTAATTCCTCTTCTTCTAACATTTGATACACTAATTTAAATTTTTTCAGACTTGGCACACTCAAGGGCTTTTTGCCTTACTTCCCTGGATATACATAAGCTAGTCATTACTATTTATGAAGGCGATGAAAGGAAACATTAAACAGTCAAAGAAATATAAATCTTAGATTCTAACACAGAGAGCGCAACAGCAGGATTAAAAACAAAACAAAATGAAACAAAAACCTGAAGCAAATACAAAGACATTTGCAATTCAAAGCAATACAATATAGCAGAAAAGCAGTTTTCTCTTCCACTTGACTGCCAAGTGACCTGACTCAGGATTTTATGGCTTTTCCCAGGAACAAGCTGAGAATATCAGTAGCATCCAAACTTAGCAGAGAAAACGCGTTATCGTGAGCAAAAGCAAGAAGGAGACAGAACTTCTGATTTGAGTGATAAACTAAATGTTTTCCTCATTTTTAGCGATGATTATATGGAAACAGAAAATTGCTTTTGGCCAGTACCTTGTTAGATGAATTTACCTTTAAAGAAAAGACCTGAATAAGGCCTCTACATGGCTTACATCCCACTCAGCTAATTAGGGGGAGGTTTTCTTGCTCAGTTTTGTGTATCACACTTATTTTTAATGTCTGAGTTAGGTGGTTTCCAAATGCAAATAGCACCTCAAATATTATCAATCAAAAAATCCTATAGCTTTTTGAATCACCCATGCATTATTGTTCGAATGATGTCCAGAAAGATCAACTTAAACTTAGCTTGAATTTAATTTTTCAACTATCAGCCAAACGCTAAACACTAATGAAAATACTCTTACTTCCAAGGGAAACAGATGGCTTTAAATAGTTACTTATTTCAACATATGGAAACCAATCACTGAACTATGAAGAATCAAAGAGCAAACTCTATCATTATTAATTTTGACTAATAAGAAGAAAAAAAAGAAAAATATGACACATAAAAGAATCCAGCTTCTAAACTGAAGTCTGCTTTAGTTTAAATTGCAACACAACAAGGAAGGTTTTAAAAATTATTTGTTTGAGCTACAATGTTAGATTCTGGTTTAGGTTGTTTTTTGAAAAAAAAATAGAAAAAATAGAAATTTAAAAAAGACATAATTTTTGTAGAAAATAATGATTTGTGATGACATTTTTACATTCATCTATCACCAAATAGCCCCTAGGATTATAAATTCCCCTGTACAGAGTTCTCCCACTGTGAGCAGGCATTGAGGAGCTCCTGGAGCTCACTCTGAACCAAATCTGCTCCCCAAACAGGACACAAAAAGCATTTGCAAAGAAAAACAAACAAAGAAACAAACAAAAAAAAACAATTGGAAAGAGACTTCATGAGAAGGCAGCAAAGGAACCCCAGGGCAGGGAGCAGTGAAGGTGTGGAGGAGCTGCACGGGCAGCCCTGGGACTGGCCAAGAGAGCAGAGCTCCCTTTTTTAATCTGGAAAGCAAAGTAAAGCTGTGTTAAAGTGCAAATCAAGCCACAACCAGCCCTGCTGCTCCTGAGAAAAGAGTCCTCACTAGCAATGGAATGATGGCTGATGCTTCGGAAAAGTATTAAGAGTAAATGAATCTTACCCTGGTCTTATCATTGCAGTTTTCTTCAGTCAAGGATGGAGAGGTTTGCCAGCTAAATCTGTGTCAGTTTTTTGACTTACATAGAATATAGCCTAAGTGAATTAAACTAGTTTATTCTGCTGTCTCAGGCAGCTGGCAACTTTTCTAAAGCTGCAGCAAAACTTCGCCATTTTTGCTTCATTTTTTTCCTTTTTCTTCTATCAGCTTATATAACAATATCTTTTAAAGGTACCCCTACATTATCCTCAGCTGGTGGGCAGAATTGTGCTGTCTTTAGAATAGTTTCTAGGAGTCTGTTTCTTAAAAAGAAAGAGAAGCTGCTTAGGCGTTCCATGATTTCTGTGCAGAACATTCCCTATGTGGGAGTGCCTCATCTGCATAGCGGCATGTGGGTAGGATTTGGACAAGCACACTGAAGGATGTGACAATCAAAGACAGATATGTGGGAAATCTCTTTTAAATGTAAAAAGACCTCACCCAGCTTTCACTAATTCAAGTAAACATAATTTCCAAGGGAGGAATGAATGCATAAACTGTCATGAGGTAAAAATGGGGTTTGAGCATTGCAGTTTCTGTTGTATACTAAAATACACCCAAGAAAAATTTCTTATTCTGTCCTAGGTCTAACACAGCAAAAAATCAGTGAGAAATGGAATTTTGATCAATGTTAAAAATTTGCATGTGATTTTTCCAGCTAATGACATGCAGAACAAGTTATAGCTGATTTCTGCACTGACATTCTGTCAATGTAATAATAGATCCCTCTTTTGACGTAACTTCACTGCCATTAGCATTCTAAATATAGTGAACTGTTTTGTTAATATCTCCTCAGAAAAGTGAAGTAAAAATGTAAAACAGAAGGCAACCTGGGCCAGTTTCTTGTGCACAGAACATGTCTCTAATGCACTGCTCTCCAGAAATGTGTAAATCCAGCTCCTTACCAACCCGGTAGAACAAATCTCAGTTTGAACCAATCTGAGATTACTAGCCTGCAAAAAATTCCTCTGCAGAAGCCAACATGAAAGCTTGGTTTTTTCAAACAAGAGGCATTTTGAAGCAGTCCATGGAGCTGCCCTCTTCCTTGAAAACTGAGCTGAGCAGCCTGACTCACGCTCTTGGCTGGGAAATGAGACATTGTCCCCACTCCTGGTCAGGACTGTTCCCAGGCCTATCTTTGCATGAGGCCATCACCCAGAAACTGGACTGATTCTAGGGAGGCTCTTGCAGTTGTCA
Organism: Hypocryptadius cinnamomeus; assembly: GCA_013400635.1. NCBI lineage: Eukaryota > Metazoa > Chordata > Aves > Passeriformes > Zosteropidae > Hypocryptadius > Hypocryptadius cinnamomeus. The sequence goes on from VYZP01053870.1 coordinate 47,734, forward strand.
TGGGTTCCCAGCCTGCTCCACTCTGCTGTGGTGTCTTTGCTGAGGAGGATTTGGACAGGGACAGGAACTGGGACTGCATCCTGGGCACAGCAGTGCCAGCAGAGCAGCACCAGCTCCTGCCACCTCTGCTGCCCCACGTCCTCTGCATCCTGTACACATTGGGACAGCACAAACCACCTGGGCTTCAGCTCCTCTGGGAAACAAACACGCTGAATCAGCACCCTCAGGTCCCTTAATCCTAAATTTAGCAAACCATTCCTGCTACAAAAGCAACTACCATTCACTGCCTGTCAATTTTTTAATTAACAGTGGAGATTTGTGTATTTCTTGTACATCATCTTACATATTCTATTCTTGTGGTTCCTTTGTGGTGTTGTCCTAACTCTGACAATAAAGACTTGCACAACTCTGAAATAATTTCACTAAAATGAACATGTTAGCATAACTTGGGAAGCTCCTTTCCTGCAAATGTGAACCTCAGCTTTCAAATAATCCTAAATATCTATTGTAAAACTGCTTTATTTTGTAGTTCAGACACAGGTTAAGCCATCCTAAAATACAGAAATATTTCTGTCTCCTCATTAATATGTGCCAAAGTAATGTTTATAGGTAACTTTATTCACAAACAGTGGCAATAAAGTAAACAACCAGTGTGTTCTGTGTTACTAAACAGTTCCTTACATTTTCATACATATTTGGTATGTCATTATTCCATAAAAGATGCACCACTTCAGTGTTAAATAAATGAATGAAATAAACCAATTGTTATTTTAACCTACCACATTCTAAAAATAACATATAATGGAAAAAAGCAAGGGAATGAAATGTTAAAAACAACTAGCAATCTGGACTATCTAAAGTGACCAACCTGTTCCATTTCTTATTATTACTATCTCACAAAAAATTCACAGCCAGGTAAAACAAACAAACCCAGCTCAAACTCAAACAACCTTCCTAGAATGATTTAAAAAAAAATCTCAAAGCTGTGGTCAGATGGCATTTTCCAAATTAACCTGGAGGTGCTGAAGACCTCCCAGGTGTTTTTCCTCTCTGCTGAGCAATGCCAGCACAAATTCAAGCCCAGTATAACCCTGCCATCCTTTATGTGCCAAGACAACTCAGAAGATTCAATGCAAAATAAATAAATAAATAAATAAACTTCAAATTTCCCTATGAGCAGCTTAGACTCAGACTTTGCCTTGGTGCAGATGAGCACTCACGCCTCTCCCTCGGCCAGCCCTGCTGTAGACACAGACTGCACTTCAGCCAGCCTAGATGTTTACAGAGTGAGCTTCAGCTGCCTGTGCTGATCATTTCATTTTATGCCATTCCATGGTCATTAACATCCAGGTTTAGCAGAGAAGCTGTTTAATTGTTCAGTCAATTAATGGATTTCAATTTACTGCTATGTCAGTGGCATTAGGAATTCCTACTGCTTAGTCCATACAACAGAAAATTAAAAATAAAAAAGATGCTTACTTCACAAACACGAGAGATGTACAACAATCAAGTGATTCATATCAATGACATAGAAAAGAGATGTGAAAAACAAAAGGGCACTTCTGTGGAGTTTAAATCTAAAATAGGTTTGGGCAAAATAAAACCTGAGTCTGGAAGAGGCACTGCATGTATCTGCTACAGCTGCTCAAAAAGGCAGATGTCTGAATTTTGTAGCAGATTAAACAACGTGACTGTGGTGTATTGTTAAAGATCAAAATCACCTGCCTTTTTATGCAGAAGTAACACGAAAGGCTCCATCTCAAAGGCAGTCCCTGCACACTAACCCTGACCTGGTGCAGCTTGGCTGCCCAGCTGCCTTTGTGCACCTGTGGCAGGACAGAGGGGTGTCAGGAAAGAGAACTGCACTAGATCGATGAGAAAGGGCTCATCTATTTCCTTATTATCAATTCTTGACTGGGAATTTGGTCTCTTTTTGTTCAGAGACCTGAAATTTTGCCTTTAAAACACCTGCTGTAAGAACATCCACCCCAATAATGACTCAGTTGACATTTCTTACATGTGCCCACAAGAGCATTACAAATGTTGTGAGGAACAGTAATGAGGTAAAGCCTGTTGGTCCCAGTTCAAATACTCCTGGGATTATTTGGCACAAGTCTACATTACAGATTACAGAAAGAAACAATGCCTCAGAAAGCAAATAAAGAGGGAGTCATTGCCACAAACTAATCTACAGCTAAATGCAAATTAACTGAAGATAAAAATAACATTACAAATGACACAGATGATTCCAAGCATGTAACATGACTGAGAGAAAAATCAGTTTTCACAAAGAGGTTCACACAGCTCCTGAGAAAATGGGAATTGTGAGGATGCTGAACAGGGGCTCCACAATAGCTTCTCTTTCTGGAACAGGGAGGAATGCAGCACAGGATTAAAGGGTCCCAAGTGAGATCCTCAGTTTCTGCTAGAACCATAGATAACCAGAAAACCCCAGTGCCTCAACATAACTGAACCCTCACATCTAGAATCGGTATCTGTGAAAAAACCACCAAAATCAAACAATAAAACCACACACTATTTCTCAAAGAAACAACAAAATCCATAGGGAGATACTATGACACACCACTGCTTGTCTTGGTCAACACAGTTACCTTAAATTTAAATACAAAACTTAACTCCCAAAAGTTTGGGGTTTTTTCTAACTTTTAATTTTTTTTATTCCTTTTTTAAGTCTCACATCAGATCACTTCTAGTCCCTTTTGGGATTATGAAAAGAAGAGATGATAAAACAAAGGAAATTTAGAAAGGTTACTCATTCTTGATCTCTCTTTCAGGTATGCACATGCTCCTGAGAAATAATGACAGTCAGGAACAGGAATAATCAAACAAACCTCAACTTCAACTTTCATTTTCTTAGAAAAATATAACTGCATCAATCCCAACACAACAACACTAATTTAAACTCATTTCTGACTGAACTGTTGTTCACAGTGCCTGCATTTCATAAACAAGCACAAATGGCCTATGATACTTTGTCTACATTTTCTAAATTCCTCTTTTTCTAATCTTGTGATTTTAAGAATGGTCTGCTTAAACATACCAGAGTAAATTACTTTAGTCCTGTGTGAACCCACTCAAAAATTACAACCAAAGAATCAATCTAAGGGTTTTTTTTAAATGACAAATACTAAGATTTTATGTGTTTCCAGCACTACATTCTTTCACTAGTACTGAGTCAATTTGAGAGAACCCCTTTTGTGTGACAGATTACGGCTGCCTGCCACATACAGATTTAAATGTGTACACAAAGATCCTCAGCTGGTCTGCATTCTCAAAAATGCTCCTTGCAATTCAGCTCAATATTTTGATATTGCCAGAATACAGGTTTGATGTTTTTAATATAATTAAACTATTTTGTTAACAGCTCAAACCCAAACAACAGGTAAGTGATAGTACAAAAAGGCAAAAGGGAAGAAAGACCCAGCAACAAATAAATTCACAGTGTTTCATCACTTTTTTCAGAAATCTCTTGTGGTCTGGTCCATTTAGCACCTGCTAAACCTAAACTCCTCTTAAAAACTGTCAACAACTGAGGTATAGATTCATTTTCAGTCCTGATCTCTTGCTGGTGTAAGCACCGTTTGGAAAAGAAAGTCATCCTTCTGGTCCTGCTCTAATTCACATGCACAAAAAATGGTATGGATTGGTCTCAAGCAGAAACCAAAAGAATTAAAACAAGCCCCTGCGAACTTGCCTTGCATGTAACTGCTGCCATCTTAATAAGGTGAGAGCAGCTTTGAAATCCCAGGCAGCTTCAGAAGCTGCAGCCCAGTCCCTGCCATATGGAGACAGCCTGGAATCTGTCAAGTTCACTTAGTGAATTTTATCTTTGGGGAATCAGTCAGGCAAGCTAGATCAGAATAAACAGGCTGCTGTTGAGATCTGGAGGCTAATGCTGGTACAGACTGGACTACTGAACCAAAAAAATCAGTTTTAAATAAACATGTGGTACCTAGAAAAATTGACAATAATTAAAGCTGTATAGGCACAAAAACAACTATGTGGGATTTTTACTGGGCTCTGAAAGATGCTCTTCTCCCTTTGCCTACAGGAAATAGCCAGACTTTCCATTTCTTTCCATTATTTCTAATATAGAAAGGTATAACAACAACATTTAACACTTTATATCAGCTTTGAGTATCAATAATTGAAAATATACTATTTAAACATTGTGCCTAATTAGACACTCTCCATATAAGTGTTCAAGGAAACATAACACAGTGAGCAATGTCATGTTCACACAATCTCCATGCAAGCCCAAGCTGCTGCTTCATGCTTCGATAGAAGATGAAAATCTGGGGTCTCCAAACCTATCGAATTCTGTTCTGATGGATGGGGATAAGATAGACTTTTTTGTGCTCTGGGTAAAAGCCAGAATGTTAAATGTAATCTTCTGCACATGCTTTTACTGATATTCAGCATAAAAATAAGCCTTATCCATTTTTATTAGTTGGTCTGAGCCAGAACCAATTCTTTTGATGTCACCTAGCTTATAAAATGCAGCACTATAGGCAAGGGAGGTTTTAAAATGCTTCATAGACTTTATCCATTATATTAATGGGTTTCAGATTGCAATCTGTGGAGCACTTTCTGGTGCTGATCCACAGGCAGCTGGCCAGTCACCTGGAGCTGGCTCCTCTCCTTGTTCCCCTCTGTTTATTCCTTATAAAGACAGAGCTGAAAAGGGGCAAACAAAAAGATGTAATGCCATTTTTAATGCTATTTTTTCTAGATAAACACTTGCAGTCCTTGCCACGTGACCATCCTGAGAGGAAAGGACTGGGCAGGTAGGAAAGGCAATACAGCTTGCTGGCACTGTGGACTGTACCAGGCAGGAGAGGGATGAGGAGAACAAGAGAAACAATCATTTTACCATAGGATTAATGTGATTGAACTTTAAACTGAATTGTTAAAACAGTTCATGTTTCAGCATTCCCCTGTTTTCAGGCAACAAGCTGAATCTTCCCACATCCTCCAGCAAGATGAACTTGCCCTGACTTGATATTTTTCAGAATTATTCCTTTGTCCAACAATGTACTGAGAAAAACTCTTTAGAAATGGTATCTTGCACTAGGAAAAAAAAACACCTCTTTGAATACTTCAAGTGCCACTTAGGATTCATCCAGGGAATTCAAGTTATCTCTTCACATAAAGTAAACAAAGAAAGCTACACTGACCAGGGTCACCAGGGTAGGAAAGGCTTCTGGGAACCTAATGAGTAAATCATAATTAACGAGACATCTGTACTTACCAAATTATTAAAAAAAAAAAGTGTTTTTATGTTAATAGCCTTTCATTTAAATTGTTTCTTATTTTCAGATAAGCATTTTCTATGTGTTTTAGCTGTCTTTCCCTGGCCCTATGACTTCACCTTGATGGAGAAATACAGCCAGCACATGAGATTTTGGAAGTCATGCAGCCACACCAGTCAGCCAACCCTAACAGAGTATTCCTAAACAGTGAACAGATTCAACAGCTGAAATCACTTAAGCTATCAGTAATAGCTGCTATTAGATCAAGAAAATATTGGTGAGTGCATGCCCAAGCAGATTATAAATAGCACATGGCAGGAGAGAGGTTCATTCAGTGCAGCACTGGAATGGGCATTTACTGCTCCCAGTTCCACAAAAGGAGCCTGGGGAACAGCCAGATCCCTGCTCCACTGGCACTTCCATCTGGGAACAGCCAGATCCCTGCTCCACTGGCACTTCCACACCTGGGAACAGCCAGATCCCTGCTCCACTGGCACTTCCACACCTGGGAACAGACAGATCCCTGCTGCACTGGCATTTCAATCTGGGAACAGCCAGATCCCTGCTCCACTGGCACTTCCATCTGGGAACAGACAGATCCCTGCTGCACTGGCACTTCCATCTGGGAACAGCCAGATCCCTGCTCCACTGGCACCTTTCACACCCGGGAACAATGGGGCTGCCTTTCCCAGCTAGAAAAGCCTGACTGAGAAAGCACCAGGGAGGCAGGAGGACTGATAAAAAATGCTTAATCCTCATTGTTTGGTGTGGGGATCCACCATTGCTCCGCCATAACAATGTGGGCAGCTAAGTTTATATTTAAATTTAAGGAACATCTGCAAGTGCCCCTAATTTTTCCTTTACCATGCAGCCTAGTAAAGCCTAAGACCTAAATATTTACTATATGTGATGATTAAAAATCCTTGTTTTCCAATGAAGCAATTTCCTGCTTAAACTTAGGGTATCTCTCAGCCCAGAAGTTTTCTTTTCAGACAGATGAAATCTCTCTCAGTTAATTATGTGTGCTTACTTCAGACACGAGGAACAAATGATTTCTACCTGACATATTTCATCCATATATATATAGATCATAACATCATAACAAACCACTTCTTTGTTTCCAGTGATGACTTTTAAATAATTTTAAAATATATTCTACAGTATTTTTCACTCATTCATGTGAAAAAAGCCTCCAGATTATAACTTTTCTTATGGATAAAAAAAAAGTTTTTCCAAATTTTAGAGTTTGTTTTCTTTAGGGAATCTTCATAGAAAATTATACACACTGGTCATAAAACCACTGTAGAAGGGTGAACCTTTAGCTAGTTACCAGCAACAGCTTTAAAAAAATTACTAAAAATAAAACCTGTGTAAAAGCTATGCTTTTAGCTCTCACTTCAACACATCTACAGAAACTAGGAGAAGCATCAGCAGCATTTAAACCCGACTTTAATAAGCAGTAAGCATTGATACCCAGGTAAGTGTGTTTTGATTTGAATTTTTTTTCCTCACACAGAGGAGGAAGAAGCCATAAGCAGATGTTGCAGGATCTCCCATGATCGTCTCATGGCACGTTTTATGAAATGTCTCAAAGCCCCATGAGCAGGCATAAAAGCAAAAGAAGTACTAAGACAGATCCACATTAAAGAGAACAATTTTCCCAGAGCCTCATCCTACATCATTTATCACACCAAACACAAATCTCACACGTGTTCTTTGTGAAATAGATTTGCTCAACTGCTCTGACAAACACCTGAAATCCAAGCAGTTCCAGTGGGCACACAAAAATCAGTGAATCACCATTCACAATCAAGAGCTTGATGACACCTTTCATTCATAAATATTGAATAAGAACTTTTCTGTATAGAAAAAAAGCTGGACCCTTCACCCATATCACCCTTATCCCATCCTGCCACATTTGGGGCGTAATTCCTTACTGCCTCCATGCTTCACAGTAAACTCTATAAATAGGTTCTCAAGAATTCTAATTGTCACCAATTCTAACCTAAATACACATCAAGCTTAGTTCAAATTTAAGGTAGGTCACATAGGACCCTATTTCAATTCATTTGCAACATGTGTATTCTTTTATTCTTTTCACTACTCCACCTATGATGATAAAAAACAGGGTACAGAAGATGGGGTATTTTCATTCTTTTTGTTGTTGAACAGGATGTTCAAAGGCTCTGTCAAATATTTTTGCTGGATGTGGAAGCTCTCAGACACAGCTTGTTATCTTCTTTCCACTTCAACACAGTTTCCTGATGTATTTATGAGGCTGAGACTAAACTAGGTCTGCTTGAAAAAAGTAAAACCTAAGGAAAAAACCCTATTTTAACCTGGTTAGGCTAAATCTGTTAGCCAGTTCAAAGTTTGATGCTGTTGTAATAACCTGGACTGCAAAGAGATTCATTATATATAACATGTGTCTAAAGAAAAAGCAGCACATTGAGATTTCATTGCAAATATTGCCAAAGTTGATAAAGATCAAATTTCAATGTGCATTTTGCCATTAAGGCACTGCAAGAAATGGTGACTGAAAGAAAGGAGCAATTTACCAGAGCCACTGCTCTGAATGCAGCTCAGATTCTTGCTGACACATAGTACAGCAAACTTACTGAATGATCTGAATCTGGCTCTGCCCAGGAAATGGCTCTCTCTCTTTCACACCAAACCATCAGCACTGGTGTTGGCAGGTGCTGTTAGCTCAGAAATCAAGCTGAGAAATGAACCCAAAGAGCCAAGTCCCACCACTCAGACTGAGGGGAGGATGTGCCTCCATCAGTGAACCATTGCACTTGTTTGGCATTCCTGAGTTCTGATAAAAAACAGGGTACAGAAGATGGGATATTTTCATTCTTTTTGTTGTTGAACAGGATGTTCAAAGGTTCTGTCAAATATTTTTGCTGGATGTGTTTAATCCCAGAGCTCTCAGACACAGCTTGCTCCCTTCTTTCCACTTCAACACAGTTTCCTGATGTATCTGTATGTATATGTATGTATTTGTATGGATTATATGTGTATCCTGAGGGCATTTTGGAGATGAAATTTAAGGATGCAGCTGCAAATTTAATATTAATATAAAAATGGTGAAATCGGAGATGCATCAGGTACCAGAGAAATAAATACTTATTGGAAAGAGCTCCAAAATATCTTTATGAAGGGATTTTGTAAAGAAAATGGAAGGAAATTGAGATAAAAACAAAGAGCTCAGAATTGCAGCTTTTAACAATCTGAAACACTTCAGACCTAACAGCCTAGCATTTCCTTAGAAATTGGAATTAAGTCCCTAAATACATTGTTTCCAAAGACAAAGTAAAAAAAAAGCCAAGTAAAATTGGTGTGACGCAATGTGATTTGTCTACACAACATGCACTATTCCACCTGTGAGAATTGGGGATTCTTATACCTGGGCAAGGCATCACCTGAGGACAGGTCTAAAGTTAGTGATCCTTGATGCAAAGGTGTGTGTACAACAAGCAGGAAAAGGAAAAAAAATGCTTAAAAAGTGAAATAGAACCTATAGTGCAAAGATTCAGGTTTGTAGGTGGCAACAGCACCACTGCATTTCTTTGCTTTATTTTTCAAATAATCACATTGCTTGTCATTTTAAAATTTGAGAGTGGGAAACATTTTCTGAAAGCTTAAAAGCATAAAATCCTTTCCGTCCTCACAACTGAAAATCCTGCACACAACGGTGACAAGTGAACCTGCTTCTCAAATAGTGCTCTCTTACAGAACACTGTTGTATACTAGCTTAATATTTTATTGAAATTATTATACACATGATTTAAGTGGTTCCTGCTGCCTTTAAAAGATGTTTTTTCTATCCTGGCAGGCATCTGCAAAAGTTATAAAGAGAAGCTCCTTTATAAAAACACAAGTGCAGCATTTTCTGGTTCAGATTTCTGGAGCCCTTTGTTTTGTATATATTTTTTTTCCCCCCAGCCTCTGAATGCCCATCAAACCTATTTTACCATTTACAGGAAGAGCACAAGAAAATTTCTTCAATGACAATTGAAGTGTGCTACATTTACTCCATTTTACAACAAACCAGGAAAAAAAAATCCACTTTTTACTCAACATTCAGTAGACCTGAAATGACTGAACTGTTCAGAGGCAGCTCTCAGAGTGATGTGAGGTCTGGCAGAGCCAGGGGAGTGCATTTGCCTTCCCTGCACTCTCTCACCTCCCTGGGCTTCATCCTGGGGGGTTTAGGAGCCCGCAGCTCCCAGCAGCCTGTCCCACTCCTCTGCTTCGAGAGGAACACCAAAGCCAGCTTGGAAAAATAGGTGCTGTGCCCCCTCCTCAACCAAACTGAAAAGGATGTTCCCAGCTGATCACTCCCCTTGAGTGAGACCAATTTTACTGAGAAGCATTAATTTTCAAAAAAATGAATCATGCTATGTCCATTTCAAACATGGGAAAGGAAGCATGGAGAGGTTTCATGATTTGTGCAAGCTCCTCAGGGGCACAGGAAAGTAGGATCCAATAATACTCATTTATAGACAGGAATTGAAATTCTCTTTTTTGACATTTGACAGCACATGCAAGCAACATCAGCACTTTAAAAAGTTCAAGCCTATGTATTCTAAATATCAAAGAATGGGATTACAGAAGTTATTAAAACATTTTAAAACAGGCTAACTTTTGGAATGCTATTTTCAGCTTCCCAAGGTTTTTATCCCTGTAGGACTTGCTCTGGCAGTTCTGAAATCCTAAACAAGATTTATAATATATTAATTTTCATCTCAATGACCACATTGTCTAAAGGTGTGTGCCACCCACAAGACATAAATAACACTCAGGCCATCTTTATTTTACATTTCTCCTGTAGAAAAATATGGAAATAATATATTATTTGAATATATCTGTATTATTTCCTTCACTTTAAAGAAAGCCTATTCTTGATCATAAAGGCAAGGAACAAGTGAAGTATTCTAGAACTTTCACACTGTTATGGGAACTGATCCACAGCCCTGCCTAGACCATCTCTTCTCCTTGAAGAAATAAATTATATTGGTTGTCAGGTTACAGCTCCTGGGGTGCTCTGAAAACTAAAATTCTGATCATTGAACTTTTCTTTCTATTTTTACATATACTCCAAACATGCTGCTCTCTCCCTCCACAGAGAAAACCTTATTTTACAACCAGGTTAAGAAATTTCCTCAGTGAAAGCGCAGAAATACACAGCAATTTATTCACATCAGACTCTGCTCAGTACTCCTTTCCATTCAACTTCATTCCTCCAGTATGTCAACTTAAATAGTTCCAGGGAATATAATAAAATAAAACCAGATTTAGATCCCTCAGCATAGTTCTTAAAACCATATTCTGGACTGCCTGAATAAACAAATATGATCATCTGTATGAACTTTTGTGGTTTAGTATTTTAAAGCAGCAAAGTCACAGGAATGGATGGTTAAAATTTACCTCATCTGCCCCACCTCAGAGCCATAAGCTACAGCCAGCAGCTGAGAGTTAAAAGAGCAAAAAAAGATGCCCTCAACCTCTACGAGTTTCTAGAAGTACATCCACTTTAATATGTTCATGCTCCATGTCAAACATCCCCCCTTAGAAGAATTTCATACCATGTATTGCGTTCAATACTGCAAATATAAAGTATCTGCTAACATTTAATGGCCTCTAGGTATAATCAGCATAAAACCAGCATAAAAGGGACTGAATATGAATATGAAATGCTTAAACCAAATGTGATGGAACTGCATGGGGAATTCTGCCACACACGCTGTCCTTTCTTCTAGGAGGTCCTTCACTGCCCTTGTAGGGGGTACAGAAAAATGATGTGGAAAAGAAAAGAAACCCAAGCACCAGGATGCTGCAGCAGTGTTTAACCACAGCTTCAATGAAGGCAGCTTTGATCACTTCTGAGAGAAAAGCAGTGACCTGTCCTTTCAGGAGAGCGTTTCCTCTTTTGATCTGAGCACTGCGCTCATTTAAACCGAGTTCCCAGTGTTAGTGTCTTATTTAATACTTAGTTATAAAAATATTATATAAACAGCTAAAAATTCATGACACTCACAAATCCCACTCCAGTTACTTTATATTGTAGCTGTGCTCAGTGGTAACTTTGAAAGATGCCAGAGGTAGGTTCTAATGTGCTACAAAACCTGCAGCAGGAAGTGGCAAGTACTGCATAGATTAGCTGAATAGAACCAAAATATTTATCTATTATTTACACACTAAATAGCACCTCTGCCAAGTGCTCAATTTTCATTTCTGCCTTTGTCCCAGGATATTAAATATCCATGTTAATGACAGATAGGTAGGATATACAGCTACCTCTGAACGTCTAAAAGCAGCGGCTGTATTGGAATCATCCACAGCAAATCTTTTCTAAGTTATGGAAGATAATGACACTCCCAATTTTTTTATATA
>VYZP01053874.1:2145-33860 GCA_013400635.1 Hypocryptadius cinnamomeus
CTCTCTTCCATTTTACTTTTTGGGGGTAAAAGTTTTTCTTCGAAGTGTTCCTTAAGTAGCAATTGATTGTTGCAATTAGATCTGGAAACACTTGAATTTAGCAACTTTTTCATTTAACAATCTTGGTATTAGTAACTTACACTTGCACACTTTCTAGATGTATGTTTAAAAGTGCAGAAAACCAAACTCAAAATTATGAGCACTTTCAGTTTTGACGTGTTGATTATAAAACCCAACCAACTGGATAACAACAGTAAAAAGAACAGTTTACAGGAAAATTTTAGGCTGATGTGTTACAGAACAGCTTTCAGTACAGCAGGGTTTTAAAGACTTGTAATATTCAGGGAAAACAAAAATTGCTGAGCAAAAGGGGAAACTCCACATTAAAAAATGAATATGTGGTCACACAGTTTCTTGATCAGTGGGTGTGGGTAACATGGTGGTTTTGCTTGTTATATGGCCTTATGCAAAGGCTGATATCATAAGCCTCTTACTTGCCTGCAGTTTAAGTAAATGGTACACAGTCAAAGCCATTAGTCATGGATGGCTTCAGAGTGGAAGACAAGAGACAACAAACTTCACTTAAGTGAAAATCAAAACTTCCCTTTACCTCTCTGGTGGTATGTCTGCAGATGCTCCAGCTTTCTTACAAAGGAAGCCATGCAAATAAAATTAAGGTTCTGAAGTAACTTACCTTTCTCAGTTATTTTTACTTATTTTCTCATTATTACTTATTATCATTCTCTTTGCCTGTATTTTACATGCTCGTCAGTGACTTTTTTAGCAACTGATTGTCAGTAGGGATGATATATGGAGAAATTATATCTTAAGAAAAGGAGAAATTATATCGTAAGAAAAGGAGGTAACTCTTTCCTTGTGCCCTTCTTCTTTCTTTTGCAAATTTTCAGCCCTGTTTGTGCCTTTGAGATGTAATTTGCCATGTGAATAAATACTTAAGTTATCATTTTGGATTTAAATCAGTAAGCAGGTAGCTATACCCCAGAGGACCTTAAAAGGTCCCTAGAAATTTGGTTTTGTTCTGTAATGCAGTACATAAACCCTGGATTTTAGGCATTATGTAATAAAATCGCATGGTTTGAAGATCAAGACTTCTGATGGTTTAAACATGACATCCCTCCATTCAAGACACACAGCCTGAGGGCAAAGCTGTGGCTTGAACTTTCATTCTGCAGCAGTCACATTCAATGAACATATGATACCCTTGTATCTTCACCATATGTCCATTACTTGATAGTTCACAGCTCTGTGGCAGTATAGTTTTATTGCATTCCTAAGAAGAAAAATAATTTAATTTAAAGATGCCGTAACAGAGCTGATAGAAATTCAGGTGGAGGAAGAACTGTAGTGTTCAAAACAGCCTGAGCATATAGAGGTTTCTGCTGGTGGTGGTGTGGACTCTTCCTGTAAAGACCTCGTTAGCTGTGTTAGTGAATGGTTCAATAACAGTGATACCAAATTGACCATCTTTTATTTAATTTTTTACTGTACTGTTCTTTATCAGTTTTATTGCTAGTATTGCACTCAAGTTGTCTGCAGGCAAGATCTTATTTTGCCAATCTGTATAACTTTAGAAATTCTAACTGGTTGGTTTGTTGGGTTGGATTTCTGTTTGTTTGGTTTTTGCTTGGTTGGGTTTTTTTTTTTGCTGACCTTGGATGTCAGAAATCCCAAGCACATCCAAGGCATCCTGAAATTCTAGACAAACTATGGTGAGTTGCCTTAGTTATTGCCCTGTATTTGCAAAACTAGTTTTGTTTTCAAACTAACTGTTTGAAATTCCCTGTCACTAGTATTCTCATTATTGGAGTAAAATATGAAAAATTATTCTCATGAAGACTATCTGTCACTTCTCAGACTTTGCCATCTCTTAAATGCATAATCTTTAAAAGTTGGTGTCTGCAAAAATTTGATATAATTTTATTTTCTGGAGAAGCTATTGGATTATGTGGTGTATAGACTTTCAGCATTTGAAACCTTGTGTTAGAAAGGAGAGGCAAAAAGATAGCTTATAAAAAAAGATACTATAACGTAAGTTTTTGTCTAGTTTTCAGTGCTGATATGGGAGATAAGGTATTTGGCTATACAGGTTACATTTCACAATTTTTTGGCTTGCTGAGTGTTGTGTTAATCCTCCTTAATAAGAATGAAGAAGGTACACTTGACTGCTCTTTTTGTCCTGACCAGGAACCTTGCAGTACATGGCTCCAGAAATCATTGATAAAGGACCACGAGGATATGGTGCTCCAGCTGACATCTGGTCCCTGGGCTGTACCATTATTGAGATGGCAACAGGCAAACCTCCTTTTCATGAACTAGGGGAGCCTCAAGCTGCAATGTTTAAAGTAAATACAGCTTTTTTGCTTTAGAGTTGATGAATTGTCAATTATAGCTTAATTTCGTAATATTAATTGGTAATAGTATTGTGTTACATGGGTTGTTTTGCACAAAGCCATAGTCTGACCTGTGTTTTTAACTCTTGCTGAAAGATCCTCCCCTTCTCTAAGCTGTATTGCTCTAGGGGTGATCAGTTATTTTTGTGCTGGAAATAGGTCATGACTCAGAGCAGCAATCTGAAAAATGAGTGAAGGCTTATGGAAACTAATATCCCCTGTGTTACTTTTTTCATCTCCTGCTCCTGGTTTATGATTTCCTTCTTGTATCCAGTCTCCCCAATAATGATGAACAAGTTATTTCTGCTCCTTTAAGTAATTTTTGTAAGCCTCCTTCCCAAAGGAAAATGTTTTAAAGGCCCAGTCTCTGCAACAGGGATGCAGGAAGATGTGGTGGAAAGGGGTATGGGAATACCTCTCCATGATTTCCAGCATGTATTAAGGGAGTAAAATACTCTGTATTTTGCATTCCAAGTCCTTCAGGTCACAGCTACCTCCTCAGTAAGCTGTTGTCTCTGTTACATTGTTTCTCTTAGCGTATCTGGTTTCAAATGCAAATATTAACACTTGAAAATCCTTCAGATAGTTTAGATAAAAAAGTTTTTTAAAAGTTACTTGTTCTAGCTTTGTAACTAACAGGAGCATAACAACTATGATGTTTCAAATAAATAGACTGAAAATTTTTGGTTCTTCCATTGGCTTGCAGTAGACCTTTAGTAAAGCACTTAAGTTTTCAGTTATGCTTGAGAATCCTCATTCTTATAGTGGGGAAAATATCCCATCCATAACTCAGCAAACTGCTTTAAATTACCAGTGTTGTAATTTTTTCATGTCTTGTTGAAAGCCTCTATGTGAGCTTAGTATCATCATTAATGCAACCATGGTGGCAAAATCAAGTCTTTATCAATAGGTACAGAAATCTGGGTAGCAGTTCAGCATGACATGTAATGTCATACATCATACTAGGCCTGTGAGTTGTCCCATGAACCACTGCTAAAAGGCAAAAAAAGGGATGATTATGGGTTTTTGGTATGCTTATTTCAATGGTATAATGGGTCACCTGTGGCTGTCAACTTGTGGCATTCCTCAGAAGAAGCTGCCTGGGTGAACGTGGTTTGGCTCACTACAGCTTTCCTGAAAGAGACTATTTTCCACATCACTGTAAATGTCAGATACAATTCTGTTGGCAGATGCCTTTTAACCTTATGTACCTGGCATGTAGTTGTGACTGCTCAGTGAGTTACACATCTGATTTTTCAGCACTGTTTATTGGAGGTTTTTAGCATTCTTATTGCAGACTGTGTTAATGTACTACAGACAGGCATTTGGTTTTGTTTCCTGTCTCTTGGCTCTTCTGGGACCTGTTTGAAATTGTGTCTTGGTAGGCACCATAGGTTACAAACCATGCTTTCTTTTTC
This sequence comes from Hypocryptadius cinnamomeus, assembly GCA_013400635.1. Classification (NCBI taxonomy): domain Eukaryota; kingdom Metazoa; phylum Chordata; class Aves; order Passeriformes; family Zosteropidae; genus Hypocryptadius; species Hypocryptadius cinnamomeus. Next base: position 5,975 of record VYZP01053874.1, read on the forward strand.
TGTGTAATGAAAGTAAGCAATCTGCAAGCTGGATTTGAAGCAGGCTGGCTGGGCAAACGTAAAAAGAAGTCTGAAAAACTTGGAATATTGAACTTTTGAGGTCCCCACCTCCACACATGACCACTCTGTTTTGCATGGGGCAGGTGAGGAGAGGGAAGGTTTAAGCCTCCCTGTGCAGTCACTTTAGAAATTGCAAATGACCAAAGAGTTGGACAAAGTAGAGAAAAGGGGCTGTAGTAAACCAAGAACTGGTTAGGTCCTGGCTGGGTGTGCATTGCATGGTATTTATTCTATGAGCACAGAATGTGTGCATCTGTGTCTGTGTGAAAAGAGTGCAAACAAACGGCATTCAGTGGAGACAAAGTACACTAGTGTTGCCATAGAATTTGCAGGTGGTTATGACAAAACTTACTCCCCTTGAGCAACAGAGATTAAGATAAGATCAGAGACAAGCTTTCAAACTTCCTGGCCCTGGTTTGGAATTTTCCTAGATTTTTGCTTAGTGCATAAGAGTGCAACCTGGCAGCAGAGTGCTGCCAGTTTGTGACACTGAGTCTTGAATGTGCTCAGGTTGTGGTTTGGAAGGCCTTAAAGCCCTATTAGCATTTTGTTACTGCACTGTCATTCAAACAGAAGCAGGAATGCTCAGCATTTTTTTCTTCAGCTTGTATTCAAGCTGGACCAGTATTGTGAGCACTTAGTAGTGCCACAGTGTGTTAATGCAGCTCTGTAATGAGATTATTTGAAAGCAGATGGCACTTAACTGCTGGGCTGCTGTCTCCCTTGTGGACACTATCTTTGTGCTTGTTCTCCAGGATGTGTTTTGTGTAAAGATGCTGAGACTACAAACCATAATCTCTCCAGACATGTGCATACAGTGCACACAGGTTATGCAGCTCTGCCTTCCAAACAGTTCTGCCAGATTGACATTAGAGAATAAGCAGGCAGTGAGGAGCTGGAAAAATCACTAGGGAGCAACCTGCAGAAGCACATTTTTCATTACTTAAAATCAGAGTCTTAAAAGAGACTCTTTTAAGTAATGATTTAAAATAAGAGTCATTACTTAAAGAATGGTTTAACAAGGATCTTGTTAAAGGTTTGGACTTCATGTGATTTTTAATTAGATAACACTGAAAGACTCGAGAATACATCTGGCCCGAGAGGGGGGATGGTGACAAGGTCTGGCAAAGTCAGTGTGCGTATTTGTGCAAGGAAATTTGTCAGTGGCAGGAGCAGAAAAGGTGTAGCCCCAGGCTGTTGGTGCTAGAGGAGGAAATTATGGGCATGAATGTGCTGGAGGAGTCAGCAACTGAGAGACACAGCTCTGAGCAGGGGTGATGGGAAACCTGTGCAACAGCTGGAGGAGTTTGTGGCTGGTCAGAGAAGGAGTACTTGAAGCACTTGGTGTCAATAATGCCCAGATACCAAGATTGCCTGAAAGCAGATTATTAGATACATCCATGCCTTGACATTTATGTAATATCACATGGATATTTACACCATGTTTGCCATGAATAAAAGAGGATTAGAACCTTTTTGTCACTTCACTACTTTATGTGGGACCTGGATCACTCCTTTTCTACAAGAGTCAGGAGAAGTGTGTGACTGTATTATAAGAGCTTTGGCCCATGGTCTCCTTGAAGTTGTTTCATAAGAATAATTAGTATTTGTGTTTTCCTTGCAGGTTGGGATGTTTAAGATTCATCCTGAAATTCCAGAATCAGTCTCTGCTGAAACAAAAGCCTTTATTTTGCTCTGTTTTGAACCTGATCCTAGTAAACGTGTTACAGCATCTGATTTACTCAGAGATTCTTTCCTGAAGCAAGTGAACAAGGGCAAGAAAAACAAAATTGCATTCAAACCTTCAGGTAAGGAATTATCAGCCAAATCCAAGTCAACATCATCATTAAGTGTTATATAAAAGATTGCAATCATTAAGCACTTTCTTTTACAAAGCACATTTCTTGTGCCAGGAAAACAGCAGGAACTCAGCTATTAAAAATGTCTGTGATTTTTGATTATACGTATTTAAATTTAGTAATTCCGAGAAAATAAAGTGCCTTGCTTATTTTGTATTTTGCTTGCTGAAACCTCCCAAGGTCGTTTTTTCTCTCCCCAGAAATAAATGCTTCATTTGTAGTAAATTAAAATTAGAAGAGTGACATTTGACAAAGACTTTCCAAAGCAGTTCTGCATTTTAGATTCACACTTATATACACTTCAGAGGCCTGAGTTTCATAGAGTAGGTGTTTGACACCTGAAAATGTGGGTCTATTAGGTGTTTGGGTCAGCATTTTCAAACTTGGTACATAACATTGAAATTTGGCACAAAGGTGCTGAAGTAGCTGTCTAGTAGTGGGTTGTTTTGTTTTATCTGCATAGCATGTTTCTTCTTCCCTCCCCCCCAAATGTATCAGCCACTTGCTCAGTGGTAAGATGAAGAGCCTTAATATAGACTTGCCAAATAAATCATATGAAGGAACTGTCTGTTTCAAAACAGGGAAAGCCATTGGTCTTACTGCTTCTTCCACCTGTCTGCACACACACACACTCCCAATGCAAATTGAAGTTCTTCCTATTTTTCAGTCCTCACTCTTGGGACAGCAGCTCTCAATTTTCTGTCCTACTGAGATGCCTTGCACCAGATTTCATGAGGTGACATACATTGTTTCATTTCTGTGACTGTTTAACCTCAGCCATTTGAACATCAGTCATGTGCCATGGAGTTTGTCAGAGCTTTCTGAACAACTTTCAAGTTCTAGCTCTCTTCCTTCCCTCACCTCCAAGAATTTGCAGTGACAAGCGTCAAAAACTTCTGTCATATTTTAGCTCCATGGGTATGTTCACCTTGGGTTGAGAGAACTTCTTTACCTTTCCTGCCACACAGCTGCGAACTGGCAATCAGGATTACAGTAAACTCTCAACATCTGGGTTGGTTTGGTTTTTTGTTTTGTTTTGTTTTTAATTTTTTCTTACTTTTAAGATGAATTGGAAAGGGAGAAGAGATTTCCATCAGGCCAGTGCTGAGAGGGAGAGTCCTTGCTAAGCGCAGGGGCACATGTGAGTGAGTGGTGTGGAGAGGGCAATTTGATGCCCATTAAAGGTGGGGAGGGCACGTAGTAGAGTGTTCTCTGCTTAGAGAGATGGCTGTGGTGGAGCAGCAGATGAGCTTCTTGGTTCAATTCAGGCTCTTTAAGCTGCTCATGTCCATTTGAGCCACTTTGTGGGGCCAGAACCAAGGGGGATTGTGTGTATATGTGTGAGAGAGGGTAAAAAATTAGCATTTCCAGTGACTATCTGTGCTGTCTTTGGGTTTAGCAGTTAACTTGTTAAAACCTTTTATTGCTTGTTCATGCAGTTATTTTGAATTGTTTTACTGCTTTTTATCAACAAGGTTACTTCTCCCCCAGCCATTTTGCAAAATGAGGTCTTGATATCAGTGAAGATGATCACAGCTGTTTAAAGCATGTTGCCCTTTTTGGCCTGGTTCTGTCACACGTTTTACCGCGTCTGTTCCTAGATTATACTCGGAACACATCCCTGCCACTGCCAATCCATGGGGAACAGGCTGGCAGTAGCAGCAGTGAGCATGGCTCTGTTTCACCAGACTCTGATGCACAGCATGATGTGTTTTTTGAAAGGCCAAAGAGATCCATTTCAGAGATTCAGACAAAGCATCCCATTTCTCATTTACTAAGGTAAAATATTTGCTTCTCACTTGGCACCCTTGAGGGATTTTGTGGATTTAATTCACATTTTATTTTATCTGAGGGCAGTTTTTTCACATAGTGGTTAGGTAAGCACATGTGTTAATCAGCAAGTTGTAAGTTGCATAGACAGATTACCAGTTAATGTAAACATTGTCTATATTTAATAATGAACAATTATTCCTCTCCTTTAAGGTTTCCATGTACTTTTACACTTTTCTTCCTCCAGTGAGTAAATGTCAGTGGTCTTATTGATTGAGTGGATATGGATTTAGGACTTAAGTGAGGATTTGACCCTTCCAAGTACTCATGACAAAATGGGAAGCAGAAATACAGTTATGCTTCTCCCAAAGTACAAAGCAATACGTTCAATTGAGTATGTCACATTATGGGTCCAGAAAAAAAATTAGTAGTTTCAGCTTTCCTCCCCAAAACTGGCATTAATGCCAGCTTCTTAGCAGGGGGAAATCAGCCATGTGCGTTTTGAGTCCGCAGAGGATCTGAGCCATCTTCTGTCTCAAAAATAGCATTTACCAGTCTGATCAATCTGCTGCAGTAGTTTGAACTGAATTTTTAACTCCAGAAGTGTCCTTGCTCCCTTCTGGCAGTCCTGGTGCCTTGCTAATGCTGAGGTCTCTCTTGTGCCTGTGCTGGGTGGCTGCCACAGTGTCCCTGATGAGGGCTCGGCCTCGGAGGACAGGAGCGCCTCGCCATCCGTGGAGGATAAGGATTCCGGGCTGTTCTTGCTGCGCAAGGACAGCGAACGCCGAGCAATCCTGTATAAAATCCTTAAGGAGGAACAGGATAAAGTTGCTTCCAATTTGCAGGAGTGTATTGCACAGGTAATTTCACTTCAGCTCACCTTTTCCCATGTCAAAGGGAAAATAATGAGCCAAGTCATATTATTCCTTTTCTGAAAATGAATAAATGAAGGTGTTTGGATTGTTCCTTCTGAATATCTTTAATCTCTGAGACCTGTAACTGTGAGCTGTTTGCTGTTGTGTAAATAGGTAGCAAACACCACCTTTTGGCTGCTAATGGGCTCTTGCTTCTATATGAAGGAGAGGTTTGGGCATTTGATGTGGGATTGTGGAGGGCTGAGGTTGGTGGGTTGGGTGGTTTTGATGTTGTCTTTTCTTTTGACTCTTAAGGACATGGAGCTAAAACACCACATAGTAATAGGTATATTCTGCTTTAAAGGTAGAGACCTGATTAAGAAAACGTTTGATAGCCAGGTGCCAAGATCACTGTACATGAATCTTAAGAAAGCTAAGGTAGATTTTCTGAAGAGGGGAAGGTTGAGTGGGAAGGTTTAGTTACTGTGAAGAGGAGCAAGAAAAAAATTATAGAATGCATAGCCAAACATTGCCACACACCTGTAACAGCCTTTTATTCTTAATGTCTGCTTCTGATGAGCCTCTCTCTGGTAAATCTGGCTTTTGCTCATACCCTTGTCAGTGATTCTTGGGCAATCTCCAGCACACTTGTTTGTGACTCTCTCCCATCATTTATTCTTACTAAAGCTATGGTTTTTCACCTGGACTGCCCTCCCATAAAGGGGAGTGTGCTGACTCTTGGTGGGGTGTCCCCAGCCAGCTGTTGACATCTGTGGCTCGGCTGTCAGGCCCTGCTGCTCCGTGGTCAGCTCTGCACAGCCCAGGGTTTGTTGCTCCCTATGCTCCCTTCTGCAGCAAACTGCACCACAGGGGCTCCTGTAGGGCTCTACAGGCCACAAACTCAGGCTGGGCAAGCAACTGGGATACATTTCTGCTCTGAGCTTAAACTGCAAAACAGCTGATAGCCTTATAAACAGTTAAAATTCAGAGTCAGAAATAAGCAGGGCTCCCAGCATTTTCCACAATGAGGGATTATTTAGTAGCAGCAAGTCCTGGTTCAGTCTCCAGCTGTTTTGTAGCACTGCTGTATTCATCTCTTTTGCATAATTTATGTAATAGTCCCTTTACCTTTTAATTACAGAGGTTGTTCTTACAGACATTTGGATGGCTTTAACTGTGGGTGTTATGGACTGAAAATCATAAAATAAACACTGGTGAATCACTGTGTCATTTTAGAACTTTTTTTTACTTGGGATAAATGCATATATAAACATACTTTTCTTCCTAAGGAAATAAAATATCTGCATGATTAGATAGAAGTCCATATTCAGCTTTTTGAAAGGATACTATCTAAAAAAATTGGGTCTCTTAGCAACTCATTTTGCTGTTTTTATGGAGGAGAGCTGCCCTCTGCAGTACATTGCGGGAATGCGTAGATATAATTTGGAACCTCTTCCCTTTGTGGCACCCACTAGCAGTAGATTTACAGGGGTTTTTTGAAAACAGAAATTACTCTTTTTTTTTTTTTTTTTTTTTAAGAAAAGATAAAAACTAGAGACTTTGAAGAAACAAAAGTTCTATGATTCTGGTCATCAATGTGAAATATACATAAGTAAAGCTCTGTAACCCTAAGAATATTAGTGCTACTAAATAGATATTTAGTGACTCTGGGATTCATTTGATATACATTCATTATCTTTTCTCCAGAGCTCTGAAGAACTGCAACTTTCAGTGGACCACATCAAGCAGATTATTGGGATTTTAAGGGACTTCATACACTCTCCTGAGCAGAGAGTGATGGCTTCTACAATATCCAAGTTGAAAATGGATTTGGACTTTGACAGCACTTCCATCAATCAGATTCATCTGGTGCTGTTTGGATTCCAGGATGCGGTGAGTTCCTTTCCTGGTGTAGGGGCAGAGGAATTCTTTGAAGCATCACAGAATGGTTTAGGTTGGAAGAGATCTTAAAGATCATCTATTTCCAACCCCCCTTCCATGGGCAGAGGCGCCTTCCACTACATCAGGTTGCTCCTGGACAAAGCTCATGCCAAGGTTCCATTATAGCTTCCCCACTGTTCCTCACTCCTCTCCCTTCTTGTACTGTAGAAGAGTTTGAATGTCACAGTCTGGTTTGAAAGCTGTAGCCTAAAACTGTCAAATCTGTTGTTTAGTCTTTGAAAGGTGGGAGGCTTTTAGTGCTGCATGCAGTTTTTTACCTTATAAAGCTTATTATGACTATTGGAAAATGAGATTCTCTTTCCTAAGGTGTGAGCAAATGGTGTTTGCTGCTACTTTTACAGGTGAACAAAGTGTTAAGAAATCACTTAATAAGACCCCATTGGATGTTTGCAATGGATAACATCATCCGCCGTGCAGTCCAAGCAGCAGTCACTATTCTTATTCCAGGTAAATCAAAGCAGCTGAAAAATCATTTTTTTAAAAAAGGTGTTCTGCATATCAAAGAGCTGTAGCAAATGGAACAGTTCAGATGTTTACTCTTTCAGCATGCCATTAACTGCACCCCATGTGCCACTCATCAAAAGACATGGGGTCAGAGTGCTGCAGAGAAAGAAGTGTTGATCTGGAGGATTAATGCTGTACTTGCAGTACAAAAGCACATAATGGGGAGATAACCAGTGGTTCTGCACCCCCAGTGTGGTCTAAACATGACAAAAAAAGGCAAATTAAATGCAGTCCAAGCTGGAGATTTTCTTGTAAGAAAGAAAATTATTCTGTACATATTAATGACATCCAGGGTAGTTAACACTGCACAGGTCTGGTTGTGTTCTGAAAAATTATTAATGAGCTATGGAGCAGATGTGTAGAAGGGAGTGCATCAATATGAGGAAGAGGATGATTCTGGCCCATAGATGGACAACAGTGAAAACCACCAGGAAGACAAATGTCTAAGTACTGTCTAGGAATGAGTTAAGTTGGAAATATTTAAGTAGTTTTGTAACTGTTTAAAATGCTGAGCACCTCTTTCAGTATAGGAATGTTCTGAGACTTACTAACAGTGAGCCCTTTCAGTATAAAGTTGCCATGGCTTTTAAAGCCAAATTGGCCAAATTTTTTAGGACTTTGTACAAGAAAAATCTCAGCTGTTCTTTGGTAATAAGGGTGGCCCTGCAGGAAGTTCTGAGAAGTGGGGCTAGAAATTCTCCCTGGAGGAGAGGAGTGCTTTGTACACTCTTTGGCCCAGGGCATTAGGGAAAAACACTATTTTTTTTCTTACTATTTAGGAAAAATGCAATCTTTCAGGGGTTTCTCCTTAACATATTTTATTGACTGTCTTATTACTCATGATATTTGTTCCTACTACAACTATGACCTACAGCTCTACCTTTGCTGGTGCATTGCTTATTCTAGAACCAATGCTAGAAAACCTGTGCTACAGCTCACACAAGGCTTCACTACCCCCCTGCTCAGTGGTGCAATAAAGCACATTATGCAGTCTCCCCCACCCACAGTAGTGAAGAACAAACTGCACCTCTGAAGACAGAATTACCAAAAGAATCTTGTTCTTCCCCTCATTCCTTTTACCAGAGCTTCGCACTCACTTTGAGCCAGCATCAGAAACTGAAGGTGGGGACAAGGACGCTGATGAAGTGGAGGAGAGTTTCCAGCCCTCTGAACAAAACGGGGCTGAGGACGCTGCCATCACATCGGGGGTCAGCAGCCTCAGTTCTGTGGTGTCACACAAGGCTCAGCAGCAGCTCAGCCAGGAGCTGGGCAGACTTAAAAACGACACCTTAAGGTAAATCTCCTGTAAAGATTCTGGATGTGTGTTCAGGAAGTCTTTGAAAAGCTCTCAGACCGTGCTTTCTACACTGATGGGTCCATACTTACCCATAGTACTGCTCACCTATTGCCTTGCAGTAAAGCCTTCCAGGAACACAAGTGGATTTGGAACACACTGGCAGTACAGTATGGCAACTGAACATCATTCAGTACAGCTTTTGTTTGTGTGTAGTTAATCTATTAATTGCAGAATGTCACATTGGATTTCTACAGGGAAGTAATTAGGTTTGTGTAACTGTGCCAGTTTCCTTCCTACTCCTTGGATGCCCCCTGACTTGGTGTCAGTGCCTCAAAGCTGTTCCTGCAAGGAAAGGCCACAGCAGCTCTGTCCTGGCTCACGGGACAGGCTGGCCACTAATTAGCACCAGCAGAGCTCAGCAGAGCCCTGCCCTGTTTCTCATGGGTTACATGTGTAGGGTGCTGCCAGTGTGTTAACAGCTGAACTTCCCATTCTTCTTTATGCATGTGATGTAAATCTGTGATCAGAAAGTCCCTGGTAAAACATCAGTGTTACATTGTTCAGTAGTAAATTACAGCATAAAGGCAGCAACTCTGCCCAGGAAGGCTGCAAAACAGTAGGAACAGAATTTATGAGCTATTTACTAAATTCTGCAGGTGAAAGCCTTCAAGTGGCACCCCTGAGTCTCAGACAACCAAAATGAAATCTCTAAGCCATTAGAGACGTTAGTTACGACAGTACCCCTCACAAATGCCTCTGTCCTGTGGTACTCATTAAAAATGATATTTTTTTCAGTTAGATTTATACTCAGTGTTGTTGTGTTTGATCTTTCTTATATGCTACAAGGCTTTTGGAAAATCTCGTTCAGAAGGAGAAAGAGTATCAGACCCTCTTACGACAATCTTTGGAGCAGAAGACTCAGGAATTACAATTGCTTCAATTAAAACTTAAACCCAAAGGTATGAGGAGATACTGCAGAATTAAGATACTGCAGTTACACAGAAACATATGAGATCATGTGTTTGTTGAAAGGATTTAAAACCATATAGTTTAAGCTTCAGTTACCAGAAAAAAAACACTTTTGCCCTAGTTTTGAGGTGTATTAACTTTTGTTTTCTGTTCAAGATTCCCAGCGGTCTGCAACAACTTTTAGGGAGAATGCAGACCCTGAGCTCATGAACTGGCTGAAACAGCAAGGAGCAGACTTGGATACCATTAAGAGGGTAAAAATAAAATCACATTAAAAAAACCCCGTAATTTTAGTCATAATCAGCAGTTTGGTTTCAAAGAAGGAATATTTACTTATGGATGAATTTGCCTTTTAGTTTGCTGAAGAAGATTACACGCTAAGTGCTGTCCTTAATGATATCACCAAAGATGACCTGTGGTATCTTCAGCTGCGGTAAGAAAATACTTTTTAGTTCATTGTTAAGAGCTTAATTAATATATTTTGCTAAAAACCTTTGAAGTTTGGTTATTCAAATAGGTCAGTGACATTTCAGGGGCAACTGCCATCAGTTTCCTCTCAGATTTTCTGATAAAAATTTTCACATCTTAACTGACACAGCTACACCGAGGATGCTTCAAGCCATCTGCTTTGGCATTTATCAAGGTTGGGACCTTTTTTTGCACCCTTCATGATGATATAATCATATGAAAAACAGGCATAAAGAATTTATTTTTCCTACCCATTGATCCAGGTACTTTTCTCATCCTTCTGTTAACCCCTGGCTGACCTGGAAGAAGTTTTAGCTATAACCATAAACCAGCATCGTTTGCTATGTACTGTCATGACTGGTTTATCCTTGGGATTTCTCAGTTTCACTTCTTGCTCAGTTTAAGGCAGTGGAGACGAGGGAGTTCTCCTTAACTGTTCTCCATTTCCCTTCATGCAGGGGTGGTCTTCGCTGCAGAATCTGGAATGCAATCCTAAACCACCGACAAACATCTGGCAAGACCTCAGTGCAGGTCAATGCTTTGCAAGAACACCAAATGGGAATAAGCAAATGAAATACATTCCCACCACTGAAACTGTTAGATGTATATATTTATATGTACAGTGGCATTGCAGGTTTTGCACAGTTATGTAGCTTGTTTGACCATCAGTGTAATACACAGTGAATAGTAACAGCTTTTAAGTCAGTGTCAATGCATGTAAGTTATTTATGACAAGACTAAAGCATACCATGCCTGTCGATGTAATACAAAACATTCGCAGAGAAAAAACCCACCTGAATTGGCTTCAGCACTGTGAAAACTGTGAACTTAAAATGTGTTACTTCTGCTGGCTGATGGTTTGAGCAGGGAGGGGATATGCTAGAGCATGTCACCTCCTTGTAGATGGATTTATACAGCTTTTTGTATTAAAGCTACTCTCACTGAACTGCTGAGAAAAGCCTGGTGTGATGTTTTCAATTAGTGACTTTTCTGCAGCAAAACCAGAGCATGTAAATGGTATTTTTGGTGGGGTTTCTGGGAAAGAGTTCATGAAACAAAACAGACCATTAGATAAAGGTTGGTAAAGTTTAATTTAAAGTTTAATTATTTTTCTTTTTACACTGTACGTAACACATACAGCGATCCAAAGAAAGTCAGTGAAGCAAATATATAGCACTTTAAATAAACCACTTTCTCTCGACTTAGCTTCTTCTGAAACATTCAGCATGTTTAAGAAATTCCATACTCAGATGGATTTCCTTACACATTTTCTCTTTTGAAAGAGCTCTTAAATAAGCTTAAGAGTTGTTTATTATAGTTCCTGTAAATGCATTCACTTATTCATAAGAATAAGTTACACCAATAAAAAGGCCTTTAGCTGACAGACTTGTACTTTATCCACTGGTTTGGGCCACGCACTTCAAAGGGCGGCTCATTGAAGTAGATGTGGTGACCCAGTTCTTCCAGGGGAGGCTCTGGGTCAGTGGTGGCAAACTGAGCAGCTTCTTCAATCTCCTTCCTTACTGCCACATCAATTTCCTAAGCCAGAAATGCATGCTTATTAGAAGACAGCTCAGAAAAAAGCATCATGATTTTGAATGTAAATGCTATGATAAAGTATCAGTCAGAATCAGTTAACAATGACTAGAAATATAAAATTTAAGATGTTTTAAAACTCCTCCCCTACTAAACTGCATCATTTTGGGTAGTACCGGTACCTTACTGACCAAGGAACATGACACCACTGTGCCTAGAGGGCTCCTCAGGGTTAGAGAGTTCCTCACTCCTTCACTAGAATTCATCACATTTGGTCATTTCTCTTTCCAAGACTCACCCCCTTCCTGGGGAGTCAAGAAAGCCCAATTTTGATTTCTAGCTATTAGCAAATTACTCCCCCCAGCCTTACTTAGCACACAAAAGCAAAAGGCCTTTCCAGCAGAACACAACTTCAGGAGCTGGTATGCAACAAAACTTCACCTTCACTTAGAAAAGTGATGTTAAAGCAAACCTTAAAGAACTTCAAAGAAAGCATAGCATGCTTCCCAGTGATGTGCTTTGTGGAGATCATCAGTGTGTGACTGCTCAAGAGCTTCCTTACATAGCAACTAAAACTGTACCTTTAGTTCTTCAACACTAGCAAGATTGTTGTTGACCATTCTGTCCTTCAGCAAAGTAATGGGATCACTTTTGCTTCTCACTTCTTGAATTTCTTCTCTAGTACGATAGCTAGGAACAAGACAGGCAAAGACATGAACCCTGGAGCAGAGTGAGGTTCTGGACACAGCTCACTTCTAGAAAAACAGTCCAAAGAGTTGTCAGGGATGCAGTGACAACACAGAACATTCATCACCCAAAGGATGGCACAGCAAGAGCCAGAGGCCTCCAGAGCAAGATCTGTAAATACCAACTGAACAGAAGTAGCTCCAGACTCAAGGGAAAGGGGAGCAAACCCAGCCTGAGACAGTTATCCTGAAGGGCCTTATTTCCTCCTAACCCTTCCCCCCTGTGGAGGGGGCTGCAGGACATGCATCTGCTTCCAAGTCACTTCAAGTTTCCAGGGAAGAGCTGGGATACACCTCTACTTCATGCAGACACATTCAGCTTGATCAATTGGAGCAACGCCCAAATCTCTCTAGCACCTGGATGTTTGTACTTTTAGGATGTGTTCTACTTGTCTGGGCAGTCCAAACTGTTCCTGTAATTTTACCTTAAAAGGATTAAAATCCTGTAAAACCCCAGAAAAACATGATGCTATTCAGCCAAACCTTCATTAGGACACACCGTAAGGCCACACTGAAAGCAGAATTCATTAATAGAGAGCACAGAAGCTTAACTGACTTTGTGCTTGTTCTATACCCACATCTTTTAATTCTGCATTAAAACAAGTTTGTTACATGGCTACAGATTATCAGCTGAGCAATGAGATGAGTGATCAGGCTGCTCATAGCAATTTCATCATAACCTTTAAATGCATGTGACAGCTGATTTAAACACTGAATTTCACAGTTTAATCTCTTAGAATTTGACCATCAGTACTTCTTTTCAGTGAAAATAAAGAAGAAAGTGACAGTACCTTATTCCAGGGTCACTCATACTGTGGCCATGGTAACGATATGTCTGTAACTCCATCACAAGAGGACCCTTGAAATGAATAGAAATACTGAGTGTTGCCACCATGAGTGACCAACTTGTTACAGCAGCAACTATTTGCTAGAACTGAATTGCACCAGTGATCAATTATTTTTATTCAATAGGTTTTTCACATATAGTTTCATACAGTAAAATGAAACCTAATTCTTTTCAAATGAAAGCATGTGCTGATATTGTAAGCATTTATTTTCATGTTCTCATTGAGCAGCTTTACAATTTCCTTCCTTCCACCATTACTCAGAATATTTCAAATTACCTCGCAGAACCTTCATTATTTCAAGTACTGAAAATCTTCAAAACCAGTGTTACTGTATTTGGGTGACAGACACTAACACTGACTCACAAAACCTTTATTTCACTTTCCATTTCTTGTAAATATAGAATGATTATTACCTTCCTTGATGCTTCCCCTAACTGAACACAAAGATCACAACTGCCTGACAGTCACAACACCTTTCACAACAGAATGTAACTGTGGCAGAAATGGGAAAAAATTACAGTATAAATAAGAAGTGTTTGGTTTGTACAAATGGAGGAACTACTTATGCAGCAGTAGCTTGTAAGAAGTCCACCCATGGAGAAGGAATGCCAATTACAGACTTACTTTTCCAGATCTACAGTACTCGGCTGCAAACTTTACTGCTTCCCGGACACAGAGAATATCCATGCCATCCACCTGGTAATGAGAAAAGACACGTTAAGGCAAAAAAATCCCAGCCTCCAAACTTCCAATCTCAGTATTTCCACAAGTGGAATAGAATTTAGCTTCAAGTAAATATATGTAGAAATAAAAAAAATACCTATGTATGCATTGTGTAGGTATGTGCACACACATTCCCCCTCAGAAAAAGCTGTACTCACTCTCAGACCTGGAATGAAGTATCCTCTTTTGTAGTAGTCAGTGCTGGCTGCAGCTCTTTCAACTGATGTTCCCATTCCATACCGATTGTTCTCACAGACAAAAATACAAGGCAACTTCCATAAGGCAGCCATGTTGTATGTTTCAAATATCTGTCCCTGAAAGAAAATTAAGTTACATCTCATCAGCCTTCAAGAATGAGGCTGTACTGAAAATCCTTCAGTTGCAGAGGTCCAGAAATTTTAATACTAAAAGTGATCTGAAATCAGCTACAGCTCAGAAGGAATAAAAGAGAAGCTACACTTTATAAGGTAACTTTCATTTCAACCAGTAGTTTACAGAAGTTAATTTTTAAGCCTGAATCAGTATCTGTGTTAGGGTACCACAAAATCTTCAACTTTAATTCAGGTATTTCAGCAACAGTCATATAAAAAACTTGACAACTGATTAACCTGGCAGGATGCTGCTATAGCAAAGTTAAGTTTGACTGCTGTCAGCCTTGATTGCTCCGAGTCAAATTCAGGGAAAACTATGAACTGAGATCTGCACCTGTGCTTTGAAAGTGTGAAACTATCAGTGGTACACTAAATCACCAAGTGCTTATCTGGCTTATTGTCTGGCTGGAATATCCTGGCTGGAATATCAATAGTAACTGGCTCTGCCAGAATGCTCTGTCCTCTTCTCAGTCTTCAGAAACTTGATTTACACATCTCTCCCTATCCAGCAGCACTGTCATCTTCACTGCCATCCTTCAGAGCTCTCCTTACAGCACAGACAGTTCAGGGTGTCACACTTAGGTGAGCTGTGCACAACTGGAAAGAGGGTAAAGAGTAACTGGAAACCCCTCCTCCCAAAACTCGTGTACCATTCACATAATTAACCATTAGCCTCATTCACTCCCTGTGTTCCAGAACAGAAGGAGCCAAAAAGCTTTCCCTCCACTACAGCTACAAGGGCCAAGCTCAAAACAGGGGTGGGGAAGGACAGATGTTTACACAGGTCCAAAATATGATAACACACTCCAGGCATATGGTACATTCCTGATATATAAAGACCACCTAGCAATTAATGTCTTAACTGTTCACCTGAATCACCCCTCTGAGGACTACACAGTTGCTGGAACACATCCCTGCTCAAACATTTAAGACAACTCAAATAAGAGGTGGCCATGTCCAAAATCTGCAACATGCCTGGCCACCTCCATGGCCATCAACACTGCCTGGGTTGCAGGTACACAGGGAGGGCAAAATGTGCTCTTGGAGTAACGGCAGAACTCACAGAGCACAGAAGGAAAATTGATTCCCCCCAGCCACGCTGCTTTACCTGATTGGCTGCACCATCCCCATACAAGGCCACGCAGATTTCATTTTTAGCGAAGTATTTACAGGCCAGAGCAATCCCAGCTCCAAGAGGAACCTGCCACAGAGTACAGGACAAAACATTTTAGAACATTTAAAGGAGTTGAAGATAGGCAGCCTGAGAACTTTAAGGAGATGTTTAGGCTGGCAGAGACCTGCTCAAGCTGTTACCCACCCGCTTCCCTTTGTTACAAATGTTATTGCAGCCAAAATATATACATGAACAGTATTCTCAATTTGAATTATTTTTGCTACAGCTTACAAAATGGTGAGAACATCAGAATAAGACATACCAGCCACAGAGCAATGGTATCTGCACACAAGCTCACACACCACAAAAACTGAGAGGAAACACTGAGAGGCAACAAGAGAGGAGCTAAATTCAGCTTGTGCTTTAAAGAGAAGTAATGTATATACCTGAGCACCAACAATACCATTGCCACCGTAAAAGTTTTTGGTATACATATGCATTGAACCTCCTTTTCCCTTTGCACATCCTCCTTTTCGACCTGAAACATGAAAAACAAGCAATTTCTTTTTTGGAGGAAAAATACTATACAAATGGAAACATCTAATTCAGTTCCTAAAGGTAGTAACACTAAGACCATGATCTGTGTGGAGTTAGGACATGATGGCCTCCCTCATACAAGTTTATAGTTAAACATCTCAGAAAACAAATAAGGGGGGAAAAGAGAGAACAATAATGAAAGCATAATTCTGGGGGGAAAAAAAAAAAGTATTTTCAGATAAATATGAGGTGTTGTTTTATAGACAACAAGGTCCCATATAGTAATCTGCAAGAAGTATATTATTACTTTCAGTTTCTGCCAAGAAAAGTAAGAATAATGTTCCAAATTAGTTGCAATAATTTAGACTTGTCTTCCCTTTGAAAATAACCACATGTAAAAATTACTAACAGGACACTAAAAAAACCCCAACAATTACCAGCTCCCCATTCCACCCCAATACAAACACTAGTCACCCAGCCCAGCTTTATTCAAGGTGTATTTTGAAGATAACCAGTGATCCATAAAGCATCACAACACACCCTATTTAAATGAGCCCATCTAAGAACACAGAATTTCTCATCAGCTCATTCCATTTCCTATTCTTATCTGTTGTGTTACTATTCATAGAAGATTGTATTTTATTTCTAATAAGCACAGCTTGTCTGGTTGTTTTTTTTACATTAGCCTTCTCAGTGAAGTGAGTCTCTTTCTGAAATTTGTGCTTCTCTTTCTTACTTTATAGTGGATCATTTTTATTATTGATATTTCTCATACCTTTCCTATGTTTATGAATTGGTTAACTGGTATTGTGGGAGCTGGTACAGATTTTGCCAGCTAGGACCAAAGAAAAAAAAGTCTAATTTTAAGAGAAATAGTTTTATGAATCAGTGCCATTTACCTTTAGTAAGCTCCCTCCACTTTTTGTACACTCCCTTCTTGTATTTTAGAATGTATTTAAGAATTCCTGGTTAACAAATGTTACTTTTTGCTACATTTTCCACTTTTCTTAGAACACAAACTCATTTCTCATGTAATTTGTCAATTCTCCTGAAAAGTCCTTTTCTATAGCTTGTTTCCTATAGGATCTTATCAACTGGTTTTATTTTGAGTGACTTTGCTTCCTTCTCCTTCAGAGTTTTTTTAATTCTGTCATTGTAACTCATGCTGTCTTTCAGTTTGGCATTTGTAGTCAAGATCTTTCTTTGCAAGAATGGGCTCTAGCAGCAGTTCTAAGAACTTTCCCAAGTGTCATTTTCTGGAATAACAGTCTCTTTACCACAGCCACTCCTTCCCAACTGAAAGAGCCCCAATAAAGTCAAGTATAATGTTAAAGAAAATTATGTGTCATGAAATGTAAAAAAATCCCACTACATTATGACTCATATTTGTAGTTTCAGGGCCCATAGTTGGCTTCAGTCATGACAATCCTCCCATTTACTTTCTGACTTACCAGCATCCAATGACACTTGGCAAATCAGTCACCACTGGATTCTGGGCTTTTGTGCACATTACACATATGCATTCTTAGCACACACAGTTCTTAAGTTTACAAAATCATACCACTTGTCTAACTCTCAAACAGGTTTTCCTATACTAACATTTCAAGCATGCAGATTGTTAGATAAGTCTTCATTATATCAGTGATGCATGAAGGCCTTCAAGCTCCTTGCATCTGTTCACAGATCTCATAAGAGTTCATTAGGCCGATCCTCTCTTCCCTGCTCCATCCTCAATCCTACTGTGGACAGCCATCTCTCCTTTCTGCAAAACCTCTGTCTTGATTATCACTTAATATTCTTGTTACAGTCAAATTTTCCCAAATCATTCAGTTTACCATTACAGGCAAAGTTTACCAGTCTTCCTAAGACTTCATCGGCATAATTCTGAAAATCCAGGTCTGTCTCCTAGGGAGGATAATGCCCTGTCCCACTGACAGCAGATGCCTACCATCAGCAAGTTCAAAGCTGCTGCAGCACAATGAATACAGCATATGGTATCCAGAAAAATCTTACAAATTTGTGCTTTAGAATTACCAGCACTTAAATATTCCTTATTTGTTAAATTTCACAGTAAAAATCACAGATTCATAAAATTGAAACAACTGATCCATTCTGCTGTGTCACTAAACTGCTTCTGAAGGCCCAGTATACTTCATGCATCAACATCACTTTGAATTTGAGAAAAGAATTCTGACACAAGCACAGCAGCAAGTGATCCTCACTTGGCTGAGCACACACCTGTAAGCTCTGCGAGAATCTCCCGGACAGGCACTCCTCGGGTGTAGGTGAAGCCGTGGGCTCTGTACGCCGTTATCACATGGTCTGTGGGCTTTATGGCAGCCTCAATCCCCACACAGCAAGCCTCCTGTTACACAGGACAAGGAAGTTCAGCAATGAAGAAAAACACACAGCTCCCACAGTCAGCACTGTGGCACACTGCTGACCCCACACACATCAAATACTGGCAGGTCACAGGAAGAGCACAGATACAGGAGACTGACTTGAATCCCAAGGGCTGGTAACAGGCCTGGAGCTACAACAACCTTGGGCTCTAAATTCCAACCTGACTGACTAGCAAAGGCACATGGGAGAGGAACCAGAATCTGCAAATATCTGAAGAATGTCCCCCCCCACCCCACCCCCTCCAATGAAGTATCTCAACAATCACAATTCAAAAACATCAGGGGATAATGGACAGACAGCAAAATTTCAGTAAGTCCATGAAGTTTCTTCTCCTGGCTGTTGCTTTTTAGTGGGCACACGATCCATGAGACACAGAAACAAAAGCCATCATGAAACTTGAGAGGGAAAATGCAGGCCTTCAAATGTGTTCATTCCTCACATTCAGCTGACCTTTAACTGCACTGTGCCCTTCCCTGTATTTGTGTCCCTCCTCCTCCTCTCACAATGTACACAGATACTCAGTTCTACATTCTCCACTCTACTAAAATCCCTACATTAAATAAGGTAAGACAATATAAAGCCTCCTGGCCAAAAGTTCTTACCTGACCATCATATAAGTGGCAGAAGCCACGAATGATCTTCTGCTTGTAGAGCTGGTCAGACTTGAGCTCCATGCGCCGGATGGTCTGCATGGTCTTGTAGTACTGGAGCCCCTCCTCTCGAGTCATCACTGCCGTGGTGCCTGGCCCTTCCTCCAGCCGATGGAGGTCACATTGCTGCAAGGTTAAACAAGTCATTATTTCCTCAAAATCATTCCTCCTATTTACAAGTATTACTTAATTATTTTATGATCTGCCATTTTCAAATTCAGAGTGTAATCCCTTCTAAAAAAGAAAGCCAGCAAAACCTGAACTCATAGGTCAGGACAACTGTGCACTGTTTCAAAATTCAGGGAAATAAAACCCTTACTTTTAATAAAGACAGATTTCTACTCAGAAACTAAAGCCTCATTATTCCTACAAGCAGAAGATGAACCAAAGTCCTCGGAAATATGGCAAAAAGCATACTTTCATGGATGCTGCACACCAAATACTAGGCAAGAGCTACAGAGGTTTAGTGAAGACATAAGAAAGATCAAGAGTTTTCTCTGCTAAACAGTTTGTAAGATCTGGCCCTAAGACTGGCCCTCACCTCTGCTACCTCTGTATAAATAAACAGTAAATTCAGTGGAAGAGACTAAACAAATTATTCTGTCAGTGCAGATTAAATGGCCAAAATACTTCTATATAGGTTGAAGTTATATCAAAGTCACTCCAGAGCAAATCCACTGACACCTAGATGAACTGGATATAACACCTGGGCACACTGCTCAAGACAACTCTGCTTCAAAGTTCACAGAACAACAGAAACTCTGGAGTCTTGTTATCAACACAGGATCAAATATTAAACCTTGTATCTACTCAAAAAAGACTTTTCATATAAACATATATTCTTTCCCTTCCACCCGAAACAATTTTCATACTTCACAGGCACAGCCAAACAGGGAGAGGGTAGAAAACAACCCAAATTATTTCTTTCAGATTTTCTTTCATCAATTCCTGAATGAAACACCAGCACAACAGCTACTGCCAATAGAAACATCATTTTTTCCTAAAACCCAGCCAGAGTGGAAAGCTGACAGAATATAACACACATTTTCTGAGCAACACCAAGTCAAACATTGAAAGGATGCCATATTTTTTCCTCAAAAACCCACACAGACTTCAACCAGCTGCATCTTTGGGATAGACTACAAACACCTAATTGTTTGAAAAGCAGTAAGGAAACAACAGAACAGAAAAAATTCTTTAGCTCCTTTCTGACTTTGTTCTCACAGCTGCATTGTAACGTAACAGCTGCAAAAAATCACAACTTCACATTCTTAAGAAACAAGTAACATTACCACCCACTGCCAACACAGTTCTTCCAGCTGCACTTAGTAATCAGGTCAGATAGTGAGGAGCTTGGTTCTGGAAATTCAAACCGTATTTTCTGACTGAAAAAGATATGGGGACCAGTCCATCAGGTTAAGATCTCTAACAAATGCTTACAAAGAATGCCAGTATTAAGTGTTCTTCTTCACCTTAATCTCAAACGTAGCTTCACTTGCGAAGTCTCCATAGTTACGTGATGCTACCATCACTCGAGAGGCCTTAAAAAAAAGACAAAACCAAAGCATGAGCAATGTTTAAATGTAATTATCAGTAAAAGTATGTGACTTTTCAAGTAATTTCTAAGAGTATTCCCAAACTGAAATAACTTATAAATTAGACTCAGCAGTGGCATATCCCATAAGACTAGGGAACTTTTATTCTGTATGCCAAAGTCCTTTAAAACCCATTATTTAAAATTAAGATTAGAAAAACAGAATTTAAACTGGTAATACCCTTGATTATCTAAAGTAAACCCAGTAAGTTTCAAAACTTTTGACAATGAAGAGCATCAAAACCACAAAAATTACTGCATATCCCTTCACATGCCAGGCTGACAATATAAGGAGAGACAGCCAATGCAGACTTTGACTGCTGACTCTCTATGCTAACTGGAATTTTGACTAGATAGAACAAAAAAACCCCAAAAGCAACCAAACAAAAGAATCCAGCAGATATCTGAAATATAAATGACTCTCACTTTTTATTTTCAATAGGAAGAGAACTTGGGGGAATTGAAAGCCACAGCAATGGAGAGAGCATCACTTCAGTAACAGCATGGCCACTACTATGGCTACTCTAAAAATGTGGAAACACAGAAGGCTCCTGAGGATACAAGAAACACTGAACAACAGAAAGGGTGGCATGGTAGAGGAGAGATAGGACTCACGTTTAAAAATACATTACTGGTCCCTCTTAAAGAAGGAACACAGGGTATTGACTAATGAATGGTGGCGATTTTAGATGACTTTAGCAAGTTTCACTGCAGCGTCAGACAGGATGGGCCTGTGTCCATGCATGCACTGTGGCCACAGCACAAGGAACACTACATCTTTAGTGGCAAGACTGTACTGCTAATTAAGTTACAAAAAAACTTCAGCAGCTCCTTCAGCCAGGGAATCTACATACATTTAGCTGAAGGTAGATTCCACCAAAATTTTGAGAATGTTCAGGTCACCATCTCCAAAAAAGGTCTGATTGACACGTGTGAAGCTTGGGAGAAAATTCTCAACCCATCCTGGTTACCTGCTCTGTTGCATATTGATCAGGTTTATCAGTAACACTGCCCCCATTCACCCTGCCCTGTTATCAGGTTATATATTTAGAAGTTTTAATTCAACCCTAGTTTCTACACTATTTACCACAATGCATCAGTATTATTGGTGAAGAAAAGCTATCGACTTCTAGAGCTGGAAGTAAATCCACAGTTTGGATTCACAGTATCACAGAATGGTCCGGATTGAGAAGGATCTCTTTAGGCCAGCTGATTAAACTCCCTGCCCTGAACAGGACATAAAAGCACACTGAGAAGTCTGAACAAAAGCCCTGATATGTGGGCAGTACACCTATCAAAAGTAAACCTTGACAAGACTGACTGAGGCCTTACCTCGCTAACGGCTCCCTAGGTTAGCAGCATTTGGAAGGAAAAAAAAAAAGAAAGAAGAGTAAGTAGCTGTATCAAATAATGAGGGGAGGAGAAGTCAGCAAATTCTTATCCAACTAGAACAGAACACTGCAAGTGGTAGTTTCTATACATGGAAATCCATCTGTACACTCTGGAAAACGCTCAAAGCATATATGAGATACTGCTTTATGGATTAAGTCTACCTCTATTTATTTGGTAGTTTATGCCTTCACTACAGAGGCATAGGAACAATTCAAGACAAATATTTACATATTTGGTAAGCAGTAGGATCCAAAAAACTTTATTGAAATATCTGAACCAAATTTACTTTGGCATTCCAGGAAAACACAGTTATCTCCAGAGCAGGCCAAGTACTTGTAGTAAGGGACAAATTTTAGGGACCCATATTTGCAAAATTTAATCTAGAGATTCTATTTGTGAAGTAGGAAATACTCCTAGATATGCAGCCCAAAGACAGAGAGCGAGAACTTCCAGTAAATTTTCTGCCTGTGTTTTTCTGATGGATCCAGCCATCCACAAGCAGTGAATGCCTGGGTGAGAGAGCTACCTCAGAACGGGGGTGCAGCAACACATCTGCTCTCCATGGCAAAAAGGCAGCTGATTTCCAGTTACCTAAAACTCTGGTCTTGCCAACAAGTTTTTTTTAGCAGGGTTAATTCTTCCTCATGGCCACAGTCATTACAGTGGAATAAGCAGCATGAAGTGGTAAAAGCACGATTTTTCACACAACAAAGATAAAACACAACAAATGACTCACATTAATAACAAAAAAATAACAAACTTTGAAACAAAATTCATGCAGAAGTTGAAAGTGGCTGTTGGCTGAGCAAAGGGAGGTCAAGCAGTTCAGTCAGAAGCTGAACTCCACTCGGGCCGAGCAGATCCCTCAGAGGGGCCTGACCTGTGCAGTCCAAGGGTGCATGAACAACATGGAGCAAAGCCCTGCGCCATTATGGGCTCAAAAAGCGAGCTCCCGCACGCGACCACCATTTTACTGTCACTCGGGATCGTCACGCAGAGTGGGGCAAAGAAAAACCAAGGTTTGTTTTTTTTTTTTCTTTAATTTTTCTTCAGTTTTTCTCCTTTGCCCCGGAGCCACGTCCCCGGGCAGCTCCCGCCGTTCTCTCCCGGGCCGCTCCCGGAGCTGCGCCCCGCGCGCCCCTCCTACAGCGCACCGCTCCCGGCCGGGCCGGCACCGGCCGCGCTCAGCGCCGCACTCACCGTCCTCCCGGCGGCCGCCGGGCCCTGCAGCAATCGGGAGAGCGCGGCCAGCAGCATCTTGCGCATGGAGCGGGAAGGGTGGGCAGCGCCGCCGCGGGGCCCTGTCCCCGGCTCTCCTTCAAGCCGCCGCCTCGGCCGCGACCGCCGCCCGTCCTGCGTCCCCGCGCCCTGCGCATGCGCGGGCCTGCGCTGCGGCGGCGGCCCGGGCAGCGCCCCCTGCTGGGCGCCGGAGCCAAAATGTCATTAAAGGTCATTAAAGGTCATTAAAGGTCATTAAAGGTGGGAAGGATCGGATTTCCTCACGGCCGCGCACGGGTTCCCGCCCACCTCGTGCCGCCTGAGCGCTAGGAAGAATTTTGGATCTTCGGAGGAATTTCTTCTCAGAAGAAGCGTGTTTCTGCTCAGAATTCTGAGAAGAATTTCTTCTCAGAAAGCGCGATTAGGCACTGAAATGGGCTGCCCAGGGGGCTGGTGGGGTCACCGTCCCTGGAGGTGTTTAAGGAAGGAGTGGACATGGCACTCAGTGCCGTGGCCCAGCTGACGTGGTGGTGTGGGGTCATGGCTTGGGCTCGGTGGTGTCAGAGGTCTTTTCCAGCCTCGTTGACCTGGGCTCAGGTTTGGGTGTTTAATGTGAGGGCATCCCCTGGCTTTTAAATGCACAAAGCAAGTGTTGAAACGCTTTCCCTTTAACGTCACACGCATCCATCCCTTGGGAAATCCACAGCAAAGTTAAGATTTAACTTAATGCTGCCGGGCCCTCCCACCGTATGACACCTGCTGATCTCTCCAGCCAACCTCCTTTCTCCTGCCGCTGGCTGCAGGGCAGCCGAGGGTGGACAGCGGGACACGGGACAGATCCAGCTGATGGGTTGTGTGCTTCTCCCCTGTTCCTCGCCAAAAAAACCCAGAAAGTAAATCTTGTTCACCTGTTGGCAGCACAAGTGCTTGTGTCTGCTGAGTCCTGCGGGTTGCACAAAACTCAAACGCAGCACAAGTGGTTAATGTTTAAGGCATAATTTCCAGTGAAAATGTGCTGCTCAAACTACACCTCACCTCCATCAGAGAGGACTGAAAGGGCCATCTGTTTCCAAAGTACAGCCTCATCTGGATCCCCACTGTACTGTTCACTTTCCTTGGCTTCCCCCCTGTTCCATTAATAAGGACACTTGTGGCTAATGTGATTTTTCCCTCACTTTGTCTGTAACACAGAGTAGGAAGGGAGGTAGTCATCTCTCATCTTATAAAGATGCTGTGAAGAAGTCTAAATTTTCATGTATTTGGTTAGCTCTTGCTCAGAAAAGAAACCCCAGGGTTGGTATCAAAAATTAGCCAAACTTTCTTCTGCTTCAAGAGCTGGTGACATTGCAGGGCACTGGCAGTGCTCAGCATCCTACCTTTGTGCTGCTGCCCTGCAGGTTCCTTGACATATGCTTTGCCTTTAGATAGGCTGGGATGTATAAAATAAGCAAAATAATGCTACTGATTTTCACATCTAAGAAAAAAAGTCTGAAAATATTATCACTTTTGCAATCATGAAATCCATCTGGGAGTAGCTGGATAGTTCTGTTTCCAGTGGATAGTGCTGTTTCCAGTGTCCCAAGGGATAAAGCAGTCCTTGCTAACGCTGTTAAAGGCAAGTCTCTACAGGAGCCTCTTGAGGAATCATTCTTGGCATGTAACTTGTTGGAAATTTGAATTTTGCAAGTTGGTTCTACACTACTAAGCAGATTTAGGCTTCCTTCATGAGGCAACAACATCAGCAACAGCAGCTGACCTCCAGGAAAATAAAGGGCAAAGTGAAAATATTGATCAGTTGTCTCAAAAGGCATTTTTTCTAGGGTGTCTTTACTCTGTAGCACTTCACTTCTTGGAAAGCAAGTACTTGTCAGTCTCCAGCAGGCTTGCTGGAGATGTTGTTCTGCGGGCAGGGAGTGGCTCTGCTGCTAAAGACAACATTATCCTGAAGGACTGTGTGTGATTTTCCCCAGGGCTTCCAAGGTGCTGTGACACCCCCAGAGGTTCCAGGACACTTGTGAATAGTGTAGCCATCTGTCTGTAGGCGTGCAACCTGCATTTGTATCAGTCAGCCTGCACATTCCTGGAGAGATTTCTGATGGCTTCATGCACATGGATGGTGTTCATGCACACATCAGTTGCATCTGTAAGGTTCATGAAGCATGCATAGGACTGTCCTCCTGCCCAACTCAGGTTTATAGCAAGGCCAAGTGGCACCTGGGCTGGGCTGACTTGCTCATGGGAGGATGCTGAGGCTGTCAGAGTTTCCTGGAGTGCATGGCAAAACAAGGATTCACCTTCTGCTTTTAATAGTTTTCACATCTCCAAATGAGGTTCATCAAAAGAATGAAGTGTACTAGCATCTGTATGTAAAACAGGAAGCTTCTGGTAAACTCACATGCCAACTTCACCAAGCAACAGTATGAAATAAAGGTTTCAAGAGATCACTGAACAAGTGTTAACTGGACAATTGCTCCTGCTCAAAGGAAAATTATTATTATTATTGCTATTATTATTATTACAAAAGAATCCAGTCAAGTTAACTTCAAGTTCAGTGTCATTACCTATTCCTTCTCCTTATGAAAGAAAAAAAAGCAGAGCAATTTTTATAGTTACACAATTACAGACAGATGTTATCAACACTTCTAAAAGTCACTGGAAATAGTTATTGGAAATTATCCATTTTTGTCCTCCCTGGAAATCCAGCAAAGCATTGATTTATATCACCTCTGCCAATTTTTTACTTTTCATGGTATCTTATTAATATTCATTTATTTTCTTTATTAAAAGCATTTAAAACATCCTGAAATTATTAAATTGTCCTACAGAAAACTAATGTGGAAAGCTAATTCCTGAATGAGGTAAACAACGAAGAGAAAAACATAATAAAATCATAAGCAGAGAACAACACTAGAAAATAATTTAATGAAAGATGATTATGCAAGATTTCATAATGGAGTACCTTGCCATGTGTGACTTTAGTATTACATCAAGGGTGTGTTGCGTGGCAGTTGGCCAAAACTCATCGTGTTCTATTGTTCTGGGTGTGACCCTAAAATGTTATTTTTCGGGTTGCAGCTGCTTTACAAATGTCTGACCTTGTGCTGAAAGCAGAGGGCAGCATGCAGGACTCCTCCCAGCTCACTGTCTGCATCCAGGTGAAAGCAATCCCCATCTCATTCCAGGAGCCAGAAGTTTGCTGCATGATTTTTCTTCCTGCAGTGCCACCATAGCTGTAAGTCAGCAGGCAGCCAGGGTGGCTGCCAAGGAACAGCTTGTGGCCACATTGCTTCAGCCTCATTTCCTCCGTGGGAGGATCCATGCTGTGACACGCTTCCCCAGGTCTCCTGGGTGGCACCATATGGTGGTCCCTTAAACTGTGATCTCTGTTCTTAATGTTCATTTAATTCAAAGTACTTGAAATAAACTGAGGCCTGGTAGCAGCCCTTCTGAGTGGCATTTGGGTGGCAGTGCAGGGGGACTCTGCTGCGTGCTCGGCGGTGTGAGAACCCCTGTGGTGGATGGGGAGCTGGCTCCTCATTTTGGAGAGCAGGCTGGGGAGGATGGTGCCACAGTCTGACCTGTGCTGCTCACACAGCAGCCTCCAGGGCTCTGCCCTGACTTCTTCCTGGTGGGAAGCAGTCAATTAACTCCGAGTGAGAGCACACAAGTGGATGAACATATTCAGATGTGAATGACAAGGGACCAGATCCTGGGACTGGGCTGAAGAATTAAGTTATCAAACAGAACAGATGTGGTCTTAGTTCCTTTTCCTTATTTAAAATCTAAACCACCGGCTTCACTCCAGATGCATCCTCCCATTCTAAATATTAATAAATACACTATACTGTTTTAAACTGGTCAGCAGGAACAATATTTTCTCTCATTATTATTTGTTTTGCATTTCCATTTATTTATCTTCTCCCATTTTTCTTCCTGTCCTCCCCACTCTCATTCAATTTTCTTATCCAAGCATTTTTTGATCAGGATTCCTCTCTTCCTTTTCTCAGGTCCATGTTGCTTCTCTGCATTTCTCACTGAAAATGTCTCTATTTTCATCTATGTCTCCCATCCCTTCTGACTACTTCCCATTCAGTTCTAGTAGTTTTGGCTTTAGACAGCAACATAGATGGGGGAATTAGAAACTTAATTGTACTGTCAAAATCCTTCAGATGATTTGTTTCATTTGGAGTCACTGGAGTTTGGAAGAGAGGCAGTTTTCTAGGATCTTCCAGATGTTTTGCTTCTAGCAGGGATAGAAAAATGGATTAAGAAAGTGTATTTTCTGTTCTTCATTCTGATTGCTTTTCTGCATTATTATTTGGGAAACACCAACATCTTGAAGGAGAAGGATGATAAAGTTAAAATGTCATTTTTCCTGCTTGAATTTTTTATCTTTTTATGCATCTGTGCTTCTCATTATGTTAACTTTCTTGGGTGTTTAGTCCCAGGAACAATTAGTATTACAACATACAGAGAAGTACTGTTGTAGAAAAGGTTCTCCCCATTTACATGCTAAAGTCCATTGGAAAAGAGATGCTACTTTACTCTTCTGTGTAAGCCCAGCTACCGTAGAGTTATTTGAATATAACATTGATCAGCTTGAAAACTGAGAGTACAAGAAACCAGACATATTTTCTGTTGTTGCTTGATCTCACTGAATAGTTATGTTTGAGGCTCAGTTCATCCCTTCTGCATTTTGATATTTTCAGGTATGTCTTTCAGGTATATACAAATGTGTAGTTTTATTCAAAATTGAGATCTTAGGCTTTGTGTCTAGAAGGCTCAGGCAAATGCTTTAAATAAACATTTGTGAAAGCCGAATTCATGGAAAACTTTGTAAAGAAACCAACTGTTTCTACTTAATCTTTTTTACACACAGGCATCCTTCTTCTGCTATGTTGTTATTTCCCAGCACCTTAGAGATAACATTTCTGTTGATAAAGCTCCATGTAACACCCTCCTTTTCACAGTGCCAGAATATTTTTGAACAACACTCACTTATGAGCCACTT
>VYZP01053874.1:34307-93350 GCA_013400635.1 Hypocryptadius cinnamomeus
TGGAAGTGCCTCTGCACTTTCCCCTGCAGTCAGTAGCGAGCCATTTCAGCAGGGGGCCACTGGGGGCTGCCTCGTTACTTGGAAAAGTCGTGTTAGGATAACATTAAGGGAACAAACTGAAAATAAACGGGTTACACTAGAATGGGTGTGACCACTTGGTGTTGCTTCCCCAGTTGTGTCCATGGTGTTTATTTCCTTTCCCTGAGCACAAGGAAGGGGGTGTCTCAGTACCTGATCTGTTGCTATTGCCCTCGGTACCCTTGCTCCCTCAGGGGAAGGAATGCCTAGTTTAGATTTGTCCTTTAATAATTTCGATGTTTATCTGATTTGAATGAAGCTCATACATCTGAGTGCAGTCAAATCTACACTGCCCTCCTTCCTGCACCAGAGAAACACAGCAGCACTGATTGCAGAGTTTTTTTAACCTCTGCAAAATCCAAGCCAGTGCTATGGTGTACAGAAAGGGTCCTGTGCCACAAAATGCCCACCCTGAGGGATCTGTCATGACCATTCTATACCAAACTCTTACAATATAAAGCCATTTTGCTCTAAGCCACATTGATCCTGACAGCCCTTGGCAGATTGTGATTCACCCCTGCCTTCCTCTAGTTTGGGATGATACGACGCTGCTTGCTTTAGCATGTGTGCATCTGGATCCATGTGCAGAAACCCTGCAAATAATTATAGGAGAGAACGCTTATGAAAGCAGATCAATCAACTTACAGAATTGAGGACATTCTTTGATTTGGCTTCTTAAGCTTTGATACTAAAATATCCTCTTAGCCCTTTGTGGAGGACTGTGGAATAAGACTTATCTCTCTAATCTCACACTTTCAGAAAATATTTTCTTCCATGTGATTAAGGGTGTTCAAAATTATCTTCAATTATGCGACTAAGACTGCTCTAAATGCATTCAAATAGAAGGGGGAAGAGAATTTTAAAAACCCCAAAACTTCAGAGAGAGAGGTGAAGAATAGTCCTCTCAGCCTGACAACCTTCCATCCAGGTTTTTTCTTTTCTTAAGGAATGTTGAAAAATGTTTAAATGTAAAGATTTGTTAAGGAAACATGGCTAACTTTCACCAGACTGCTGAATCTCTTCTGGTAATCTGCATGAGTAGAATGAACCCTGTATTATTATTTTGTTCCTAGGTTTTAAAATTAAGTACAGCTTTGTTAGAGCTAAATTCAGTGTCACCTGGTCCTGAGCATTACAGGGCAATTTCTACTGGCTACACAGTTTTCTATAAATGTTATGGGCTCTTCTGTGCAATTTTGTCCTAAAAACTCAGAATATTTTAACTGTATTATTCCTTTACATTCAGCTATTAGATTTTTGTTGCTTTGCTGTCAGTCAGGCAAGTCCTGAACAAGAGGCCAAAGGTAGCACAGGCCCAAAACCTCTCGGTAGATTTGAGGAGGCTTTGCTGGCTAAGCAAAATTTGGAGTTGTGTCCCGGGCCAGGAAGGAGTGGGAAGAGCTGTAAAACTGTGAGGAGAGCTGTGTGGAGCTGGGTTTGTGGCTGCTGGGGCCTGGGGGGAGATGGGGAGCACATACACCATGCCTGCCTGAGCAGTGCTGCCACCCCAAGGACCTCTCTGGCAGCAGCAGCAACCAGCAGGACCTTCCAGGGATCTTTCCAGGCAAAATAAGCAGTGGGGCCATCATGATTTTAAAGAATAAAAATAAAAAAAAACAAGTCTGTTAGCTGTTCGAGGCAAACTCCAGCTTTGCCCATGGTTCTAGCTGACCCTGCACAGAGATGATTTTTATTCCAGCTGTCTATCTCCTTGATGTGTTTATCTTTCCTGCAAAACCTGCGAGTCTTTACTCTGGGCCAAGGTGTGCTGCAAACATAGACATGCTTGCAAAAATATTTGCAGAAGAGTAATTCACTGTAAAGCCACAGGAGAGGGAGGAAGAAGGGAATGTCTCTCCAGAAAGCAGCTGGTGGAGGCTAGGAAGGATTGTCTGTGTATCTTCCACCTTGATGAGAACAAGATTTATCATCTTGCTTTTCAGATCACTGATCTTCTCCAGACTCAATCAAAATCAATCAGGAGTTTCCTATTGTTTCTGTGTGTTTACAGTCAATCCCACTGTGTATTAGCTTTCACATATATCAATATGTGCATATTTTCGTTAAAAATACAAGCCTATAATACTTAGAAAGAAAACCGAAAAATCATTAAAATATCTGAAGATTGTGTATCCTATGCTCAGAGTTTGGAAGCTTGATTAACTTCAGCTGCACTTTAACAATGACTAAACATGGGGAAGAATTCATGTTTGGAACTATTTTAAAGTGTTCATTAATTTTACAGTCTCTGCCAAATAAGGCAGAATTTAATTACTTTTGTCTGACTAACTTCAACTGCTTTAGAGTCCCATAAACTTCATACAACAATTACGACTTGGATTTTTTTACTGTGTGATACCACCTCCCTTTGCTCTCTTTTAATCATCTGTCTCCTGTTTCATATGACAAGCAGTGTTTTCCCCATCCCTCACCAGCTAGAATCCAGTATTCTCAGCTGATGCCATATAATGTAATTAACAGCAAATTTTCTTTTCCATTACAAACCGCAATAGTCAAATCTCAAATGATGTTTCTTGGGATGTTTCCTATTGTTTTTGCAGGTGGCTGTTTTTTTTTTTTAATTCTCAAATAAAGCTGATATGTCAAGCAAGTCAATTATTTCAATGTATATATTAGGCAATTAAAACAAACCAGTAAAATTCTGCCAGCCCATTTACCTGAAGCAAGTGCATTTTGCTGAGGAAGGATACAGTGTAAGTTGGATGTAATGGGTACAAATAAGGAAAATTCATGTGTTACATTTTTATACTGCTGTTTAACAGTCATTTTCAGTAAGATTCATAGCAATTTGTTTCAGTTTCCTGTGAACTGGGTACTCTTTTTGCATTAATTTTTCAATTTTTCAGTAGACACACAGACTGAGTATCTGGTTTCCACAAAGGCTGGAATAGACATTTTTAAGATGGACAGATACCTTTTGCTTGTTTTTTATACACACCTTATATGGTTTTTTCTCCTTCAGAATTTAACTCCTAAAAGATTTTAAGCCACTCTAATTGCAACATATAATGAGCTATTTAAATATTCAGCTTGATCAATGCTTTAAAGAATCTGAAGATCTATGTTGGAAAAAAGGATTGGGTAAGCCCATTTCAGAACCATTACGACTGCACATCAATTTCCATTATTACTATTTATCCAGAGAGAATTTTAAAAGGGAAACTCAGTGATGATAGTCATGGGTACTTGTGAGGAATAGGCAGCCATGAAACCAAGGGATGCACAATATTAGAATATTATTTTTACCTTTTTTCACTTGGACAGCAGAAGACAAGGCCTGGAAAGATGGACAAACAGAATTTGTGAGAGAACATTTCTCAATGGCTGGAAAAGTGTTTGAGACAAGTGACCCAGCTGGCTGACCCAAAGTGGTATGAATGTTGTAGATTTCCAGAGTGGATTTTTTTATAGCTCTTCTAGGAGAAGTTTAGTGGAAGGAACAGATCAGAAAATAGAAGCAAATGAAATTTGAGCCAGTATGAGTTTTCCTGTTATTTTTCCAAACTCTTTTGAACACGTACATTCAGTCAGCTAAAGAGCTCCCTCATTTGCCCTACACACTTCTTTCCACTTCCTCCACAGCAGAGGAAAAGCCAGAGTTTGAAATAGAAAATGGTGGTGCTTCAGGCAACTGTATTCAACTGATTTTCTTTCTGGTTTGCCTTAATATGGTACTGATTTTAGTAACCAGATTATACACTTGGCCTACCCATAACTGAAATATTTATGAAGTCTTATGTAGCCTGAAGCCTTTTGTTAGCTATATGTTAAAGAATGTTCAAGAGCATAAATGGAAGGAAATGGAATAAAGTACTTAACAAATTGCTTCTGGATTGACTTTTCCTGGACAGCAGATAGGAATAACTTCTTCATTTCTCCCAGTGCATGTAGTTTGGACTCAGCCACACTTATGTTGCAGGTTGCCCATGCCAGCAAAAGATGTACCACTAGGAAGACCAAAATATTTTCGGGGAACAGTATGCTTTGGGTCAAATGAAATGTTTGACATTGAAGGTAGCATCTTGCCCTCATAAGAGTAATTCATTTTCTTGTTAATACATTAGAATTAATGTAAGTCCCACAATGACACTGAAATAAGCACTTGAATTATTTTTACTGGGCATTTGAGCTGTTGTAGTATTTTATACTTAAGAACTGATTTTATTTAAAAAAATAAAATACTGGCCCCATGAAAACCAGAATGAGACAATGTCACCTTCTGAGGCTCACTGACACTTAGATCAGGGCTTCTTAACTGTACAGTGGGACAGATGCCAGTTTTGGGTACATCTGTGTCCATTTGTGCTGCTCTCTCAATTTGGATGGAATTATTGCTGATCAAAGAAAGGGCCCAAGCATTTGCAGCCACAGTTGAAGAAATTTGAACCATCAGAGGCTGAGTAAAATCATCCCACAGGCTGCCAGCTGCTTTCTCTGACCTAGACTGTTACCTTGGTACTATTTCTTAGCAGACCTCATTTCTGCAAGGCTGTTATTCTTTCCATAGCTGGAAAACTGCTGTAACTGAGTGGAAGAGGAAAGATTCCTGTTAACCAGACTATCATTCAGCATTAGGAAAGTTGCAGCTAATTGTAACTCTTTGTAGTACCAGATCACCAATATTAGAATATAATGAATCTCAAGGACCTCAACACGAGAGTTTCTGGCAATACTTCTATGCAGACCATTGTTACAAGGACATTAATTCTGAAAACAATCCTGTTTTTGCATGCACAAAGCTGCATTGTTGTCTGTGGGATGTTTGTATGCAAAAAAAAGCTGTGGATCAGCCTGCCCTGAAGCCTTTTTGAAAAATATCTAGGCAGCCAGTTGATTAGGTTCTTAATGAATTTGAACATTTAATGTTGTCAAACTGAAATTTGACATAATTAAAAGCAATTTTAAAAGTGACCATGCATGTTTTGGAAAGCCATAATCATGTAGTAGTATTGGTGCAAACAGCCCTGTTGCAATTAAGGCTGTAATGATGCTAATTTGACCTGTTCTAGGAGAAATGAGTACCTGGGGAAGATAAACCAGCATACCCAAATCAAACATATTTCAGAGAGTGGGGAGAAACCCAGATCTTAATGAAAATTGATTTTTTTAAATGTTCTTTCTTTTAGTGGTTTCACATCTGTCAAATTTCATTCAGGGGAATGCTTTTGGACTTCTTCTGGTGGAAATAATTGTTTTGAAATTTTATGCAGGTAATGCTGGCATGTCATGATTTATATTGTTCCTTCAAATGGAGATCCATTAAGAATAATTTAGAAAATCCATATTTTTAATAGATTTTTTAAAAAGATCTTCTGTCATGGAAAAGCAGCATCATGCAGAGATACTGAGCTGGAGTTATATCAAGTCTTCTACATGCCAGAAGAAATTCAGATGTGATAAAATGGTTCTCTGTCTTGCTTTTTTGAGCTAGCCTAGGCATTTTTGCATAGCAGCTGTGCTTTATTTGTCAGTACAAGTGTGTGTACATAAAATGGTTCACAAACAGTATAAACCTCCCTCTAACAAATTAATCTGGAAGGTGTCATTATGTTATTAATTAAATAATTATGACTTTCCAACTTTTGTAAACAAATTTTCTCAAAGAATTATCCAATGTAGACAAAAATCGAAAAAGGGAGGAAGAACAGGGTCCCATCCAGAGAGAGTATAAAGTAGGAGCAAAGGCACAGGGAGAACAGGTTTCTATTACATGTCAGTCATGCAAAACAGAAAGGACAGAAAGGATGCCAGTATTAGAAACACCTGCAAAATATGCATCAAGAGAAACATGCACAGGAGATGCTGCACTGCCAGACAGCAGCGTACAGGGCGCACAGTGCATGAAATCAGAGAACGCCTCTAAGGACAAAAGGTTAACAGTGATGATTTGTTTTTTCTTTGGGTCATTCTGTGACCACAGCCATCCACTGTGGACAGTGAAAGCCTGTGATTTCATGCAGAAGCTCATCCTAGAACAAATATTTAAGTGGGAGTGAAATATAAAATAAATTCAAAGTAACTTACGGACAATAATTTAAGAATAGGAATAAAAGGCATGCAAATGAGAAATCAGAATAATAAGGTCAAATGACAGGATTCAGAGGTTTAGCTGAAAAATGGAGGGGTCATCTTTCATAGTTTCATTTATAGGAGGTGAGACATAAAAGTGACTCATACTGTCTGAGCTCATTATTTAGATTTCACAGACACTGAAGAGAGGTAAACAATCCTACAGAATTATAACCAGTAAAATAAATGGACCTATGGACTGTCTTTGGATATGTACTTATTCTGAAACAGCCACATGTAGGTGAGAAGAATCACATGTAACAATGATCATGACAGACAAGAAAGGCAGGTGCTAAATGTTTGTACTATGTAGAATAAAACCAGCAAATATTAGAGTGACCTTCTTGACCACCAAAACAAATATCTTCAAAGCAATGCATGCCTACCATGCATCTAGGAGCTGATGCAAGTTCAGAGCAAAGAAAGGTTAGTTGGGGGAATAGCAGAATCATGGAATGGCTTGGGTTTAAAGGGACCTTCAACATCATCTAGTTCCAAACCCTTGCCATGGGCAGGGAGACTTCCAGTACACCAGGTTGCTCAAAGTCCATCCATCCTGGCCTTGAACACTTTCAAGGATGCAGCATTCACAATTTCTTTGGGCAACCTGTCCCAGTGCTTCCCCACCCTCAGCTCACTGGTGCATTTGAACCCGTTAGAGTATCAGAGTATATCACATTTTTTGCTGTCAATTTCTTTTTCATTTAAGGAGAAACAGAAGCAGAAAACAAATCCACAGATTTGGTGATACCAATTTTTACTCTTCGAACAGCTCCTGAAATCTTGTTTTCATTTCCTTTTCCATAGCTCCTATTAAACAAGCAAAACCCACAATAACTTTTCAACTGCACTCCAAATGGATTTAAGAGATTATTTTTCTTTGGTGTGGCCAGTGCTGAAATAATGCAGATACCTCTAGTGGATTTTTTTAACACATACTAAAAAAGGAGGGGAATTTTGCCATCTCTTCCTGCTCTGATCCTGCCAAATGCTACACAGGCTGAAATTTGCACAGGGGTTTGGTTTAGTTTTTAGAAGTCTTGTTCATTCTTTATTATAATTAAAATAATTATAATATGGAAATGTTGTTCATTCTTTATTTTAATTAAAAATATTACTGCAATTATCCTCAATATCCAACCCATAATGGAAAATGGATCTATGGAAGGCTGACCTAAGATAATCTTGGTTCCCTGGACTTATGTGAATTGCTTTTGAAACAGTCTCTTTTCCATGTAGCCCAGGGCAAGAGTCTATATTTATCTCTGACTTGTTGCTTTTATTTTGCACTTTGGAGTAGAGATATTCTTGAAGTATGTTTTACAACCTGTAGGTTTCCCTCTCCAAAATAAATACATTGGATCACTGTTATCCTGGTAACTCTCCTGTTTGGAATCTGGACCTGTCTCCTTAGGTTTGTACTTTGTGAAATAAAGTAATTCCAGTCACAGAGGGCCAGTAAGCAAGAGAGCAGGATATGTCTGGTTCATGACTTTCCAATTTGATGAAGCTATGCTACCAGCATTTTTTTAACTGATGGTTACACCATTTAGACAAATCTTTATATTTCCAGCCTCTGGTAGGTAAGAAGTATAAAAGAAATCAGAGCAAAGTTTTCTACTTGCCAGTCAAAACTGGGCTCAATCCTGCAAATACTTTTGCAGTAGTTAAGCTTTACACCATTACAAAAAGCAGACACCATTACAGGCCTGGTCATTTTAGCAAAACCAAGTGTAAGTCTGGTGAGTGCACAGTTGCAGGGAAGGAGAGAGGCAGGATGAAAGGAAATCCTAAATTGGTTCAGTCCCCTTCATGGTGTAATTTACAGATTGGGTTGGAGGGAGTTTTTCATGTGTCATGTGGTCTAATTTGCAGCAGGATTAATTTCTTCAACACCTTCAAGGAGTCCTGTTTGTTCTACATGTGTGGATTGGCACAAGGTAACGTTCTTTAAGGAACTCCTGGCATTTGGTGTTCTTACCTGAAAAAAAAGGTTGTGTACAGTTGGAGAGCTCCCATGCAGTTATGATATGGTGTTCACTTGCTGATACACAGAAGAGCCAGCTGTCCTTTTGAACAGGGAACATCCTGCCTTTTGTAAGAGAAAATTCAGAAACTGGTACAGGATGGACTCAAGCATCATCTTGGATGACTGAGCAGAACTGTGGGAATATCTGGTATTTCATAGCATGTCCAGATAAAGGTTTGAATCCAGATTTTTAAACCACTTCCTAGAAGCAAAGAAATGTGCAAAACGAATGTCAAGTCTTGGAACTACTGTTAATGTATTAGAAAATTGTGTTAGTGTTAA
The DNA here is from genome assembly GCA_013400635.1 of Hypocryptadius cinnamomeus. Taxonomy (NCBI): domain Eukaryota; kingdom Metazoa; phylum Chordata; class Aves; order Passeriformes; family Zosteropidae; genus Hypocryptadius; species Hypocryptadius cinnamomeus. Next base: position 42,787 of record VYZP01053874.1, read on the forward strand.
AAGATTGTTACTCTTGCAAATTTTGTACTTTGGGGCAGTGACCTTGAAGGCTTGAGTGAGGTTTCATTCATTAAAGTGGAAATACAGGTAAGTATTGTGCAATACTTACAATAATTCATGCTTGTATAAAATGGGAAGTAGTGTAAAGAATCAGGAAAATGATTTTATCTTTGTTTATAGTGTAGACACTGGAGTACTGTGTACTGCTCTAAAACTCTTTTGTAGAAAGTGAAAACACAAGTATCTCAAAATGGTTATATAAAGTCATAAATTTAAAGAGTACAACTTTTTATATACACAAAATAAACTTTTCATACATAAAATATCATCCTTGATACTTTCACCCCAAGAAATCTCACTGAGAAAAATATAACGAGAACAATGGCCAGAAAATTTGAGCCACTAGAAAAAGATCACATAGGCTTAATAGTGATACTGATACCCAAAATTACCAAGAGAAGTAGGGAGCTCTCTGTCTTTTAACTGCAATTGTCTGAAGTGATTCCAGAGCTGAGCACAAGTTGTTAAACTCCACATATGAATTGCTGGATACCATTCCCCAGGTGACATTATGCAGGAAATTAGACTGGTGGTGTAATAATTTTACTAATCTATGAATCTACAAGATTTTATCAGCCTAACTCTGCTATTCCTGTGTGCCTCCTTGCAGATTTCAATACCATTATTAATATTTATCAAAGTGACAGGAATAAATTACAAAATATTTTTTACTGTTTAGCATTATGTATTGTCTGTTGTAAGAGAGAAGGCAAAATAATCACTGCATTTCTTGTTCTGAGCAAGCGTTCTACTTGTGAGTGTTGATGAATCATAGTTTGTTAGGGTGGCCCCTGTAGGTCTGCTTGAAAATATTAATGGGATTTCTGTGGTTGCAATTGACCCATTAGTGATAGGATAAAAAGAAGCTTCATGGCTGTCAGATTTATAGTTGCATGTGAAAATATATCTGGGGAGAAGGGAGGGCACCAGAAAATGAGATCAAGCAGTTACTTTAAACTGAGAACAAAAATATATCCTGACCAATTTATTTCTAACTCTGATATCTCACATAAACCTTTAACAAGCTTCACTGATAAGGGAACAAATGTATTTTGGCATTTGAGTTTATTATAAGGAAGTTACAGCTTAATTTTAAGACATCTATAATAAATGTTTTTAAGGAAACTTTGAAAGAAAGTAACATTAAATCATATTACAGAAAGGAATTCCAAGAAGAAAGAATTATTGAATTGCTGATAATTAATGTGCTGTATTTACTAGGACAAATGTGACAGGTTACATTTGGGGTTACCAGCCTGTGGGTGGAGTTCTAGAAAAATGTTTTTTAAAGCAGATGACATAGTAGCTATGATGCAAAGTGAGCTCTCATTCTGTTCTCAGAAAAAAAATGTCCAAAGCAGCTTTGACTGCACAGAGAATTGCACTAGTGAAAAAAGAAATCCACTCTTAGGTTTTCTCTGGTTGCTGATTTAAGAACCTGGACAATGCAATATTTCTATTAAAAAAAACCCCTAAAATTCATGCAATTCTCTTCACAGACTGGTAACCTCAAATGCATCTTATTAAATGCACTGGTTTAATAATTTACTTAACTTTAATCATTACTGTGCTTTGCTGTTTGGAATATAATTTGAATTTACTTTTGATCGAATTTGCCTTTATAATTAATGATTTGCTACATAGCTTTCCCCTGAAAATCACATGACAAAATATATTTGATTCTTTATTAATCAATGTCTACTGTTTTTCGTACAACATGAACAGAAGCAGCTTATCCAGTGAAAAGTTTTGGCATTCTGCATCTGCAGCAGTATACTTCTCAGTGCAATCAGAATTTCTCTGCTGCTGCTTTTATACTGGCTGAAGGAGATGCACTTCACACAGTAGGTATTATTCCATTATACATATCAGTGAATTTCAATGTTTTATGAGTTGTTGGCCTTCTATAATTTTCCAAGGGAAAGACAGATCCTGGGATAGTGAATTTAAATTATAATGCCAGTAGTCTTGTGTTTTATAGTCCCACTTGAAAGACCTTTCAGAAGCAGTCAGCAAATCCCTGGGGGTCTGTGGGACACAGCTGGAAATCACCACACCAAAGGAAATATTTGCCAGCCTCCACTGTGAGCGATAGGGATCTGTGTGTGTGTGTCCTGCAGGGCACCAAACAGCCTCAGCTTCAGCTCCCTGCTCCCCACTGCTGCAGCCACACTGAAAGACCAGGATTCCCAATCCACCACAAAGCACAACTAAAGTACTTATAATTAAAAATACACAGAAGAGAGAAAAATCTGATTTTGGACAGTGTCTGATTCCCAGTCTGACCACAGCACACCATTTTAGAGCCCATTTCCAAAGCAGTGTGCTTTCTCTCCAGTGCAGGCATTGACTCATGCTAAGGAATGTATTCCATTACAGCTTTGCTGGCTTGCACTGTAGCTTCATGTAGAACCAGTTAGTTGCTGTGGTGACAGAAGCCAACAAACAGAAAAAAATCATGAACTCTTTCAGGACTGGTCAGAGCAGCTTAATGACAGCATCCATGCTTGAAAGTGTAAAACTTTCTTGTTTTGCACTCATTTAAAAAGAGATTTAAGGTGTAATATCATCCTAAGGCCATTTATGTTTATTGTGACGTTAAATTTTTGAAGCTATATAGACTGTAATCTATAGCCATTCTTTCAAGAAAATCTGGAGTTTATCTCCCCAATAACCAACTGATCCCAGTTAAACTGGTGAGTTCCCACTCTCTTTTGGAGAGGTATGTGAAGACAGAATCTGAGCTTGTTGGTGTGGATAATATTCATCCAGTGCTGCGATCTGTACAATACTTTTATAACCTGAAATTTACTATAACATTAAATACGGGTGTTTGAAAAATAATGTAGGATAAATATAGCATTGCAATATGTTCAGAGAGGTACAAACTCACCAAAAATTCACAAAAAAATGAAAGTCATAACTATCTCTATTATTGCTCTAATATTTGATTTTATTAATAGTTTCAAGAAAATCGTAGTATGAGATGCTGTCTATGAAAAGTGGAGATTTATTATTTTGAAGAGGAAAAAATATTTTACAAGTCCATTATTCAGTTTTGACCTTGGTGATGTTTAGATCTGCAAACACCATCCAGTGACAATGAGATGGGTATAAAGTTACTGCAAGGATGCTGAGTTGTTACGTGCTCTGTGTCAAAGGAAATGGAGCTTGGGGCAGAAGGTGATTTAGGGCTCTTATAGAAAAGGAGGAGTTTGTGTATCAGGAGGAGATTATTGTGTTCTCTTCCCTCAGATTACCTTGTTCAGTCTGAGGAGTGAAGAACCAAGGGAAAGATCTCACTGCAGGTGAGTTTGGCCTTTTTGTTCAATTCACTCACCAACTACAGGGACTGCTAAAATCTGGGAATATGGTTTTGTCCATTGCACTGTGACAGAACAGAGTAGCTCTTCTTCTCTTAATGCATTTTGGTTTAGAAGAGTATGGTAGTTAAAGCTGTCCATGAAAAACTCTTTCTGGATGTGGCACTCCCAGATCTCTTGAAAGTGTCAGGAGAACTCAAGCAGATTTACAGCCAAACTACAGAACCACAACACAGCCCAGGCCAAAAAGGACCTTGAAAGATCATCTGGCCCAATCTTTCATGGGAGAGGGAGCCCAGATGAGATTATCTGGCACCCTGTCCAATTGCATGTTAGAACCCTCCATTCATGGGTACTTCATCCTCTCCCTGGGGAGGCTGTTCCAGTGATTGATGGTTCTCACCATAAAAAGTTGGTTTTTTCTTACTTGAAGATGGAACCTCTGCTGGAACAACTTGTGTATCCCATCTCTTCCCTCCACCCCCATCTTTTCCATGCATCTCCTTGTGAGGTAAGAAGCACTGTCCTGTTTCCAACAGGAAAATGTTCAGCCTCAAATGGTGCAGTTCCCTTGTTTCATCAAGCCAGTACTGAAGCATTCAGAGAGGCTCTTTGGTTCCTGCCTGCTTGCAGGAGCACCTGTGGAGGGGCTCTAGGTGACCCCACCAGAGCAGCCAGCAACGTGGGGTCACATCTGAATGTCCTGCCATGTCATTGCCAGCCCCACAGAGATGGCAGAGGGCTCTTCCTGTGCCACTCTGCTCCATCTGCAAGGAGGACACCTGGGATTAGTGCGCCACCTGAGCTCAGAGAGAGGTGGGACAGAATAGAAAACCAGGAATATGGGGTACCTTCATGCAGGTGCTCACTGAGAATTAGGGAATGCCTGGGCTCAGTCACCTCAGAGGAGACTGGCTGTTGCAGCACGTGGGCACTTTTATGGTTGTGCATAGATCTGGAACTATACATCCATGTTGTTATTCCCATTCATTGCCATTTTAGTGGCCTAACTGTCAGATCCATCTGCCATGAAAAACTGTACATGTAAAAATCAATGTGGAAAAACCAGACTTGCTGTGGTATGAGTTGGGGAATTTGGCTCAGAAGTGATATGTGTGCCTGCAAGGACATACATTTGTATGCATGTGTGTGTCTGTGTATCTCATTAATAGATGCTGTATTATTGCTATAGTTAGGTAATTCTCAGCCCATTACTTTTATTGCTAAATTTGTTAATTTGCCATGTTTCCTCAAGGGACTATATTGACATTGGCAGGATAAGCCTAAAGGCTGTTGTGATGTCTAGACAAAAGGAATTAAAGGCAGCAGAAATACTTACTCAATACTTTCCTTCTGTGGGAAGTTTCTGTCTCACTCTTAGAAGCCTTTTAATGTAACTTTATTAACGGTTTAATATAATAACAAATGTGTGCTGTAATGGAATGAGTGTAAGCATTTTACATGTATTTACAGTTGGCTGGGCAGACTCTCCCTGCCTAACATCAAAGCCAATTTTTATATTGTGGATTTGAAATTAAATTTAGGAGTGTTAAGCCTCTAGGAATTTTCACTGCAAATGAAAAACAATCCCATCAGTTAGACTGGTACTGTGAAAATCCTACACTATTTTGAAAGGAAGAGAAGGTAAACCCACTCTTTGAACAGCAGAAAAAGAACAAAGCAAAACCTTGGATTATGTCTGTGTGGGCGACATAATCCAGGGAAGATCCAGGGATACATAAATTCTAGGTCAGAGAACAACCATTATAATAAAAGTCTTGTCTGGGTTCCTACCAAACCACCAGACAAAACATCCTGCTGCATCACTCCCATCAAAACTGCTTCAACAAGAGAATTAATGGGAGGAGTGCTGACTTGTGTCTTGATTTTTCTTTTCTCCCACATCTTTAAAGTTATTTACAGCAAGGTGTCTTCTGTGAAGTGGGTCTGAGATTTGTGAAGGAAGTCTGGTTAAGTCAGAAGATTTTCATGGGAAAATGTCAAGAGAAAAGAAAAATGGAAGATTAAAGGGCAGTTCAAAGAGAAGAGAAAGGATATATTAGTGAAGAAGTCCAGAAGAGAGTGAGGTGGAAAAGTTATATATATATATATATATATGGATATATATCAGTAGATAAAGGGGTTTTGAAAAGTTTCCATACTTATGAAGATTGAGCTGAGTGATTCTCATCTGAGTCACCAACAAATAACTTTGTCAAGATATTCAGTGTTGGCTCATACTAACTACTTTGTTGTCTCTGGGTCTGTGAAGGAGATATTTTGATAGAATAGCCTAATTAAAATTAAAGAGAAAACACAAGAAAACCCTCACACATTTCCAACAAGACCTGTTCCCTGCTATTGCCATCCTATCCCTTCTTTCTGGAGTGAAGATACCTGCTTCACCCCTCTCCTTTCACTGTCAATCCCAGTTTAGGAGATCCCACATTGCATTGTGGGAAGCTTCAATCTCTGCTGTGTCACAGCCTGGCTCTGTCTCTGCATTTGACAGGATTTTTGTCAACATCTTCTTGTTTCCACTCCATACCTCCCTCTAGTACCGCATGGGCAGATGAGCCTCGCCTGTTACTCTAACTGCTACACTTTCCTTCATGATTGATTGCGTATCTTAAAATGTGAGGACAGTGAAGGAAAAATAAATGTTGCTTGGGTTTGGAAATCTGCTCATCTTTGTCTTTTCCAGCAGAGAAAAGAATGTAGTCCAAACCAGAAAGAGGAAGAATTTAGAAGACTAAATACCAAAGTTTTATTGCCAGGATCTTTTTCATACAGAAAACATAAATTAAAGAAGTGATATATATATATATATATAACTAATGAAAATAAACATAGAAGAGAGAATGAAATGGAAGAGGACAGCTTGGGAAAAGATCTTACGGTTACATACGCTGTATTGTTGTTCTGGAAGCCAGGAATATTTTTCTCAAAATCATGAAACTCCATCATGACCCAGATTATGAAAAGGCTTTTCCCTGGCCTTACTAGAAAGGAGAGTCTGTGGCAGTTTGGAGGCTGTCTGACAGCCTGGAGTATGGGGCTTAAAATGATCTATTTTTTTTTTTATTTGATTTTGAAGTTAGAGAATACACTGTCAGTCAGCAAACCACAGAACACATGTAACCCAAAACAAAGCTACTAACCAATTTGCAAATGCAACTAAATACAGGATTGTTCACAGTGCCTATGCATACTGGGGTAAAATATATCCAAAGGCTATCACAGACACTGAATTCTCTGAGTTCCTTCACCTCATTCCTTACTTTTTTAACATGACAGAAGCTGTCCACAATGCTTCTATGAAACCTAGCATACATGTGGATAGATGTATATATAGATACACACAGCCATTTTTAGCTATGCTTTTTTTTTTTTTCCTAAAACATGGTTGTGCATATTTTAATATTGCAGCAGTGAGTCATCACCACTGTGGAGCTTTTAAATGGGATTCCAGCTGGGACTGACCGTTCCTCCACTGTCTGACAGGGGTCTGTGCAGGCACTGTGCGAGCTCCTTGTTCTGCCAGTGTTTGCTCCATTCCTTGCTCCCGTGTCTCATCCTCCCAGCAGCTCTGGCACTCACAGTCTGCATTTCCTCAGGCAAGGTTTCTGTTCATTTCTGGCTTTTTAGAACAGATTACCAGGTGACCATGATGACCATATTATAGTCAAAATGTGCTTTGTTCTCTGTCAGTGCCTGAAATGTGTCTCTATACACCCCAGCTTTCTAACACCAACACTGTGCTCAGTTTACAGGCATTTGTAATTGAAAAAAAAATAAATCTGTCACTAGGTGATATAGAGGCAGTGTTTATTTTTTGGGTGAGAAAGGTGCATAAGGTTGAGGTATTCAACTCTATGGCATGCATTTTATGTGTGTGACACCCACTAACTCTCCATAAGTAATATATCAAGTATTTTACATGCATGAATCATATTTCCAGTTGTATGTTTTTGTATAAACCACTGGAATTCATTGTAACCGTTTCCCTCATATCATGTATCAACTTCCCAGCCAAGCCCTTAGGTTTTTTAAACACATTTCTATTATATTTATCCTTTACTTGGTAGTCATCATTGCATATTAGTACTTCAAAGATGCTTGTTCAGGTAGTTAAACAAGGCAAATATTTCCCCATAAACAGTAAGTTCCATTACAATGGATCATCTATTTATCTTCTCCTCAAACTGTTTTTTGATTTTTTTTTTAATAATAAGAAAAGCAAATAACTAGAAGGATGCCAAGTGTTGGGGATTTCAGATATTAAATAATTGTGACAGTTGGCAATACTCTGGAGTTTGCGGTACATCGTGCTTCTGTATTCCCTAACCTGTGATTTCAGATGTTCCTGTTTCAGTCTTTACCAAATCCTTAATTCTGTAGGGAAGTGAAATATCCCTGAGAAATTTTGTTTTTCTGAAAGCAAACTGTTGCTATAGCAAAATATGATGTCTCAAATTTGACTACAATGGAGGTTAAAGGAGAGAAGGATATTTTAGAACATAAGTCATCCCTGCAAAATCACTGAAAATGCTGTTTAATAAACAGAAGAGGGTGGAATTAGATTTAACTGGAAACTTTCTTTTTAATGAAAAGCATCTTTCTTTAGTGGAATCCACCAGCTCATGTTTTCCATTTAAAGTTATTTGCATCTCTGTTCCAGGTACAAAGTATGTATATTTTCTTTAACTGCATTCTTGCATCCATGTAACTTAGCACATGAGATTGGCCTTGGTGTACACAAGTAAGCCACTGGCCTGGGTTTGTCTTCTCCTGGTTACTCTGGACAGCTGCCCCTCTCAGGAGGAATAATGGAAGGAAAAGAAATGTGTTAGTCTGAAGGTGGCACTCAGTTCCCACCTGGTGGCTGAGCCCTCCTGCTCAGACAGCAGTTCCCATTGTCTCCTAACCCCTGGTGTCAGTGCAGTGCTGGGTTAGAGAGAGCCATTGGCCAGTACACTTGAGTTGTTTTGTTCTCCATAAAAGCATTTGACCAGGTGAAAATAAATTGCTTTCCAGGAAAAAATTAATTATTTCTATTGTGACTGGATATAGCATTGCAAATATTTGCCTTCATCTGGAATCCCAGCCCACAGCTGCCCCTGGCCTGATGGGAGCCTCTCAGTTCCATCTCCCAACCCAGCAGCTAAATCACACTGGCACTGGATTTAGATGTTCACATTTGAAAACATCCAGGTCCAAATAAACTCTATGATGGAGCATGGCTGTTGGACATCCTCAGGCCAGCAGCAACCCAGCTGGCTTTGGCACCTGAGTATTGTGTCAATGTGGGCTCAGGTCAATTAGCTGTGCTAAGAAATAGGGCTAATTTACCTCAGGGGCAGTGTTGCAAGCTACAGGGCTTTATGGAGCCTGTGATGCCACACCCCTGCATCAGAAATGCTGGGAGCTAGTTCAGGGGATTTTGCCCCATACACAGCACAGACGTTGCCTGCAGTCCCAAAGTGATGTGCAGCAATACCTTGAAGTATTCAAATGGCCAAGTCATTTGTACACCTTCACTTCCCTCAATCTCAAAGCTGGATTTTGTAATGGTTATATTAAATATTACTCCACATGAAAGCACTTCCTGTGCCAGGGGCAAGGTGTTACTCAGCATTGTGGCAGACTCCAGTCAAGAGTAAAATGCTGTTTTCTTCTCTTTTTTGTTGCCATCAAAGATGTCAAGGAAAGTGCAAGTGGCTTCCAAAACTGTATTTCCAGATTTTCATAGTTCTAACATTCATGCAATGAATGACAATAATTAAAACATTTTCTTCAACTGGTAGCTTAATTTGAGTACAGACACCATAGAAAAAGTGACTACTTCCCACATTTGTATAGCACAGAAAATCATTGAAGCTGATATAAAGGTGCCACACAGTTATAAGGATGATTTTGTGAGGTAAATCTTTAATTACAACAACTCTAAGTATTTATCCAACTATAAAAGACAAAGTAATTAACATCGCGACTCTTTGGGAACTAAATGTTTTTTTTTCTTTTGAAACAGTGCTGCAAATATAACCTCTTTTTCAATTGGTGGCTGAAAATGACTTTTATATCATCTAAAGTGTGCTTACTTTACATATTGAAAATGCAAAGCAAGTTATGGATAGTGTGTCAGTAATATAAAATCACTAACCAATCCAGGAATACATTCCATGTAATTCTTTTGATGAAATGATTAAACATATTTGAATCAAGCAAAACAAATGTGAGTAGAGAATTTTAATGATCAAGTAGAAATAAACCTCTTTTGCAAAGTATTCTACAGTTTTTCCTAAAGCCCATCAACCACTGAACTGCCCTCACTTGAACACTGTTGTGCTGTCAGGCTGTGTGCCCCACAGAGAGCCCGAGGTGCCAAGAAGGCACCACTGTTGTCCATCTTCCTCTCCTAGGACAGGATGAGCTATTCTCAAGCTATTTCTGAGGGACTACTTTGAATATATCCTTTAATATTGGAAATTTTTACATGGTAAGTGTGAGCTTCCTATGGAGTTCTTGTTTCCAGTCCCATTCTCAGTTTACCAAATAATTTTTTCCACCATTTTATATTATGCTGGTGTTTTTCACATAAATGGAGTTAAAATAGTTGCCAAGGAAGCAAGAAGTGGCTATTGTTAAAACAGCCTGAAGTGTTTATTCATCTTCAACTCAGGTGCTGGAAAGGGAAACACCGTGTTCAGGGAATTTTACTTTCCTGAATCCCCAGCTGGATTGTCTAAATGCAGCTGTTTGTGTGGTGTGCCTGTCCTTGTAGAATCACACACCAAATTGTGTAGAACCAGATGGATAATGGTAAATAGAGCTCATAGAGTTAGAAGAAGAAGATATTGTTTGAGTAAAATCCACCATTGTGATTAATGTGCCCAGGCACAAAATTGGAAAAATTACCCAGTTCCTTAGAAATACCAGTGGTTTCTTACCAACTGGAAACTTGTAACATATATGAATATTTTTAAGATAGATGTCATAATACTTCCTGTGTCTTTCAATTTTATGCTATGAATTGATTTTTTAATATGGTGTTATTTCTTACATGCTTTTTCTTTTTAAACTATTCTAAGGAGCACAATCAGACACTATTAGCAACAGTACAACACAATGTGAATGACCTTGTTATAACACTGTAAGTGATTCAAAATGAAGAAAAACAGCTTACAAAAAGCCTCAAGGTGGGTGTGCTCTGACTCTGGGGCAGCCTTCTTGTTGTGCAAGGGGACCAGGAGGAGTCTACAAGGAATCCTTTCTGACTGTGGAGTCCAAATACAACATCCATAATGATGATGCTGAGGTTTTACTGCCTGGCCTTGGTTGGACCCTCAGCAGTGCCTTGAAGCTGGCATTGTGCATTTCAGCAGTGCCACCACATCAGTGAGGCCACCCCAGGGATGAAGGGCTGGGGCTGAGACACAGCAGCATGGCAAGGGCTGCCCAAGTGGGCCAGTGTGAATGGAGCCCTTGCCCTCCCCAAGAGCCACAGGGGGAGGCTGGGGTGTCTCAGCAACTGGTAGGCTCCCAGCAGGAGCTGCTGAGTGAGGCAAGACCTGCTTTGGCAGGAGGATGTGTCAGGCTGATGGCCACATTGGGTGATGCTTCAGTGGGTCTGTGTCTCAGTGCTGGCTGGGAAACTGCCTTCTCCCTCTGCAGGGCCCTCTGGGTACTCAAGAGCAAGACTTTGTACTTTTGTGCCGCCAGGCATGGGTGGATCCCTTCTTCTTTTGTCAGTAGATTGGAAAAGGAGATCTGGATAAAGGAGCTGCTGGTGTTGGACCTCAGGGTTTTCTGTATGGTTGCTCAAAGGGAACTTTCATTTTCTTCTGCAGTTGCAGGGAGAGTGGCAGTTCAATGCCACACTGTGTCCTCTTTGCTCTGTTCTGGTTTACCCTTTAATGTTGTTTCTAAGTATTCACAGTGCTTTCAGCTAGTTTCTAGTCAGCTAGAAACTTGTTCTTCATTCCCACTGCCAACTGAAGGCGGCTTCCCAGGGGAGTACTTTGCAGTTGCTGCTTATCCCAAGACCCAACCTTTGTACTGCTCAGAGGAAGGGCAGGTTACTTTTCCTTCTATTCACAGAATTCACAGAATGATTGGGTTGGAAGAGACCTTCAAGATTGTTGAGTCCAATCCATGTCCTAACACCTCAACTAAACCATGGCACCAAGTGCCACATCCAGGCTTTTTTAAAACACATCCAGGGATGGTGACTCCGCCACCTCCCCAGGCAGGCCATTCCAGTACTTTATCACTCTTTCCATGAAAAACTTTTTCATAATATCCAACCTGTATTTCCCTTGATGCAGCTTGAGACTGTGTCCCATGGTTCTGTCAGTTGCTGCCCGGACAAAAGAGATCAACCCCCACCTGCCTACAACCACCTTTCAGGAAATTCTAGAGAGTGATAAGGTCACCCCTGAGTCTCCTTTTCTCCAGGCTAAACAAGCCCAGTCCTTGTCCTTCCTACTTGTCCTTCTGCATTGCCCAAATCTGGCTAGCAGGAGGCAGGTGCCAGCCAGAGGCTGCAGGCTGGATGCTGTGCTGGCTGACTGCCTGACACCCATGCCTGGGCTCTGTCCCTGCAGTGTCCCCTGCAGCGGTGGCAGGGGTGACGCCCGTCGCTGTCCCAGCCACTGCAGCGCAGCTTGCAGGGCTCCTCGGCATCCAGGTGTCAAATGAACCCCTGTCTCTGTGTGCCCAGGGCCAGCCTCAAAGCCCTTTGAAATGACAGGGATTTTTCTGCCCACTTCAAAGGGCCCTGGCTCATGAGCGTGCAGCACAGAGTGCACCAGTTAATTTTTAATCTCCCATTACCTGAAAACTTCTTGTAAAGTGTACCAGAGCATAAGGCTGGGGACGAGCTTGCTGGAACACTTGACAAGGTACAGATGAACACCTGAGACTAAAAATTTCTTTGCTATTTATCTTTTTATGCCATGCACATGCCTTTTAATCGCTCCGTGTAATCATTTACTTGTGTTTTCTTCTGTCCTGCACATTTAGTGCTTGGTCATTCCCCTTGCTACCCTTCACCCAGCAATCCACCGGACCCAACAAGGTCTGAAGAGCTTTCCTGAGCTGATCTTACATTTCTGAGCAGACTAAAAGTTTAGAAACCCTTGGCACACTTGAATCAGAACCACACCACCACATGCACGGCTCTGCAGGAAGCTGCTGCTGCCGAGGACAGTCCAGTCCGTGGGCAGTATGCTCACTTCCCACGCTTCCTGCCTCCTTGTCTCTTGCATGGCCCCCAAAAGATCTCCCCCACTGCTGCTTGGGATGCTTACTGGGTGTATAAAGATACAGTGCAAGATTAAACTAACAAACAGACCCCCCCCAAAAAAATACCTTCCCTTTATTTACTTTCCCAGGAAAACTTCATGTTTTTGTCTCACCCTCTACATGGCCCATTTTACATCTTAACTCTAATAGTAATAAAGTTAAAAAAAAAAAAATTGAAAAGAAATTTTTGAGGTAGTGCAGATAGGCAAAGAACACTTTATTTCTAGAGCAAGGAATAAATAAACATACCTCTGAATTGAATTGGAGAGTAGTCTCCCAAAGGAAATAGTGGATATCAAATTGCTTGAATAATTTAAAACTAGGCTGGACAAAGCACTTAATAATATATGGCAGAAAAGAAGCCTGCCTTGGCAGGACATCTTGGCAGTACATGACTTAATCAGTCTTTTCCCTCTCTAGCCTGTATTATTTTATGGTTTGTTACTGTAGATGACTCAGTGTTAACAATGCTTATTTTCTTACAACTGCTTGCTAGAGGAAGAGTATGTCCACGTCCTTATTCTTTATTAATTATCCCCACTTACCAGAAGGGCACTGGAGGTGCTAAGCAGTTTTTAGGAATATTGTGTGAGTGTCTGTGTTTTAGGGCTGCATATACAAGAAGAATGGCAAAGCCATCTGTCAGCTCCATCCTACAAAAGGCACCATATATGTCACGTATCACCATCATTCTTTTTCCATCATCACAAATTACAGTAAAATTCTTTGTGGAGTCTTTTTGAAAGCATTGAAATTGGGTTTGGATCTCTAAAGGTAAAACTCTCTTTTCTTTAATGACCACAGTGTAATGTAGCAGAGCTCTGTGAGAGAGGGAAATCCACAGTCTGAATTTCTTCTGAAGTGGGCCCTAGATAAAATACCATATTCACTTTGGTGGTGTTCATAAATTACATTAAAAGTGACTGACACCTGTTGTTCTATCTTATTTAGCCATAAAGGAGCTTCACACCTCCTTGTGTAAAACACACTGAGAAGCATGTGGGCAGAGACATTTCACTACAGATTTAAGAAGTGTTTGTTGGACATTGGGCAAGTCAGAATTTACATTACTAGGGAAAGAACAGATGTAAACCAAAAACTACACAACTATTACTTCACTTGACATAAAATCTGTGGTATTAAGAAAACAGACTTACACTGATCAGACAAACACAAATTACAAATATAAGAGAGCCTTCCTCGGTTTGGCAGCTGGACAAGATGAACTCTAGGAGACTTACAGGAGAGAAAAAGACTCAGTTTTGAGAGAGAGAGATGGGATACACAATATAAAAATATATAAATATAAAAAAAGGAAAATTCTATAGCATATTCTACACATTCTTCTCTGTAAGAGTAATGGGCTTTCAGAGAGGGAAGTGTAAGTTAGAGACATTGAGAATCTTTCTAATAGAACACTGAAGAACTGGAATATTTTTCTTGGATAGCATAAAAATCTATAACAGATGTCAGACAAATATCCATTTAGAATGATTTAGGTGTATTTGATATTATTTTGGGCCAAAGTACACCAGATGATTTTTTCATTGTCCTTTCATCCCTGCTGTTTATGAATTTGTGAATTAATGGAGAAGGCAAGTGTGGAAAGAAAAATCCTGGGAGGATACTTACAACCGGGCTTATGAGATTGGCGTGGAAAAGGCTTCCATGCAATTATTTATAGTATTGCCTAATTTTTACATTTGTCATGCTACTAAAAGAAGACAGAAATTGGCATTTTGGAACCATTACAGAATTTTTTCATTTGTCATGTTTGGCATTGTAATACAGAGCACAGACAAGACTTGAGTGCCAGAAAGGTGCATTTACAGAGATATTGAGAAGTCTGTGGTGGTCCTCCTCTGAGGATCCAAAGGTTCCAGGAGCATGTAATTTGATTTCCATGAAGGGGTTACAGACAGGGCTGTGCTTATCAGAGGCAGGAAGATGCTAGCAAAAAGGTGTTGTTACCTTGCCAGTTCTGTGTCTGTTGAAAATACTGTCCCAATAATTCTCAAACTTTTTTCTTTGCAACACTAGCAAAAGTTCTGTCAGTGCTTTTTCACCATGGTAATGCATATTGGCTTGTGGCAGAGAGCACATTCCAAATACAAATAGTCTAAATCATTCAATTTTAATATCTGGGTTACCACGGAGAAAAGTCCTCTTAGCTTCTTGGTTATTTATGCTCCATAAACCTTCAATATAGCCTTAGCCTATCAGAGTTTCACATCTACAAATGCCTGAAAAAGGCTGAAAACAATCAGTACCGGATATGTTATGCATCTCCATTTCATTAATGCATATTTTCAGAGGATCAAAATGAAAATGTAGTAGCACCTATGATGGAGAAGCAAATTATTAGCTATATCTAAAAATAACATATCTGATTTTGCTATTACTAAAAGCTGTTTGCAGTTTCTTTTTAAAGTTGATATCCCATTATTCCTTATGCACTGAAATATTTGTGGATTTTTTTTCCCCTTACATGGGATTTATGTCTTCCCTTGCTTTATTGCTCTCCTTTTAGTTCACTGTGTTCTCTCACTGGGAGGCACAGCCTAAATAACCAAATACAAACTATTCCCTCATCAGAGCTGCCACCCTTTACTGATATCAACAAGCATAACTATCATAGTGATGAATTCCATAAAGTGAAGCAGAAAACACCTCCTAGAATGCTGTCCATCCTCTGCTGTGCCAAAAAGCTCTGGTTCGTTGTTTCCCACAACTCTGCTAGTATTTTTTTAACAGCGACTTTTACAAGCCAAGGCTGAGATATTTGGAGAGTTCCTTGGGTAAAATAAAACAAAACAGTTGGTGGAACAAACAACTTGGAACAGTGTCACTCTTATTTTCCAGATCACTTCTTTTTCCCCCTATACCCACTAAAGCCACTGCAATACTAACATCTTATTAAACATGCACTTCACAAAATTATTTGGCTGTTGATGTTCCAGTCCCATAGGATTCAAAGCCCATTAATAGCAGCAAATTTAACTGTGTTTTTCTGAAGTTACATGTTCACACCCACCCTTCTGGGTTATCCTGGCCTTGCCTTGCCTTGCCTTGCCTTGCCTTGCCTTGCCTTGCCTTGCCTTCTACTGTAAGAAAATAAACTCTATCAAATTTCTGGAAATGTGCAAAGAAGACTTCCAGAGATCATCAGGGTCCTCCTGTGATGTTTCAGAGGAGAGTAGGTGCTGGAGGAGGTGAAATTCATCAGAAGGAACTGTCCCTTCTTAGCTGTGCATCAGAAATCCTCCCATGAGAGGAGCTCCACATACCACAGAAACTCGAGGGGAGAGGAAGTTTTTCTCATGAGTCACAAGCAGAAGTTGCCTGTGGCTCCCAGTGTGGGTGAGTGCTGGGGGTAGCACGTCACAGCAGCATGGATGGAAGCCCCAGGAAAACACCCCACAGCCTCTGATGGTTTCTCCTGGAGATGGGGATTTAGATAACTTAGTGGTCTGCATTTCAGCTGCTTGCTTGGCATCTGATTTATACTGTAACAAGCCTCTGATTTCCTCCTTTACACTAAAAGTAACAGAACACCAAAAAATGTCTGTGCTGTACTTTTTCCATTTACAAGTTAGAACAAGTCATTTTGGCTGCTCTGGTTTTGATGAAAATGAGGAATAGCCAAACATAACCTCTTAAAACCACACCAAAACACAACACAACAATAAAAACCAGTTCATGCTTCCAAACAAAACAAAATAACAACAACAACAAAAGATCTGTCTTGTGTTTGGAAATGTCTGTGAAAGAGAAGTGCCAGGGCAAAAATCTCCTTATTATGATGAAGTAGTTCTCCAAATGTTATATAATGATCAAGTTCACCAGGAATATAGGATGGATCAATATTCATTTTATATCATTACCACATAGCTGCAGCTTCAAAAATATGCTAAATTTATATAGGAAATAGGAATTCTTTCCCAACTTTTTATTTCCTATATATGAAATTTTTTACCACAATTAATTTTGGAATATAATTCCATTTATTTCTTGCTAAATAGAAGGCACCAGTAGTGATATACAATATTCAGAGAATTCAGATAAAACACTTTACTTGGGTTTAAGTCAATTAATTAAGTTCAAGAAAGACTGAGACTGTTCCAGATAAACTAATACTAATACTTCTAGGTCCAACATTGTTGTGAGTACTGTAACACTGTGTACTGTGGTAGCTTACTCTAATGTCTGTGGGGCCATTCCAGACTTGATTTTGTGCAATGTTCATCCATAAACTGCAAAAACAATTGCCTACTCTACAGGGAGAAACTTATTTTTCTCAAATATAAAACAAGAACTTTTCCAATTCCACCACTAAGCCATGTTTCCAANACAACTTGGAACAGTGTCACTCTTATTTTCCAGATCACTTCTTTTTCCCCCTATACCCACTAAAGCCACTGCAATACTAACATCTTATTAAACATGCACTTCACAAAATTATTTGGCTGTTGATGTTCCAGTCCCATAGGATTCAAAGCCCATTAATAGCAGCAAATTTAACTGTGTTTTTCTGAAGTTACATGTTCACACCCACCCTTCTGGGTTATCCTGGCCTTGCCTTGCCTTGCCTTGCCTTGCCTTGCCTTGCCTTGCCTTGCCTTCTACTGTAAGAAAATAAACTCTATCAAATTTCTGGAAATGTGCAAAGAAGACTTCCAGAGATCATCAGGGTCCTCCTGTGATGTTTCAGAGGAGAGTAGGTGCTGGAGGAGGTGAAATTCATCAGAAGGAACTGTCCCTTCTTAGCTGTGCATCAGAAATCCTCCCATGAGAGGAGCTCCACATACCACAGAAACTCGAGGGGAGAGGAAGTTTTTCTCATGAGTCACAAGCAGAAGTTGCCTGTGGCTCCCAGTGTGGGTGAGTGCTGGGGGTAGCACGTCACAGCAGCATGGATGGAAGCCCCAGGAAAACACCCCACAGCCTCTGATGGTTTCTCCTGGAGATGGGGATTTAGATAACTTAGTGGTCTGCATTTCAGCTGCTTGCTTGGCATCTGATTTATACTGTAACAAGCCTCTGATTTCCTCCTTTACACTAAAAGTAACAGAACACCAAAAAATGTCTGTGCTGTACTTTTTCCATTTACAAGTTAGAACAAGTCATTTTGGCTGCTCTGGTTTTGATGAAAATGAGGAATAGCCAAACATAACCTCTTAAAACCACACCAAAACACAACACAACAATAAAAACCAGTTCATGCTTCCAAACAAAACAAAATAACAACAACAACAAAAGATCTGTCTTGTGTTTGGAAATGTCTGTGAAAGAGAAGTGCCAGGGCAAAAATCTCCTTATTATGATGAAGTAGTTCTCCAAATGTTATATAATGATCAAGTTCACCAGGAATATAGGATGGATCAATATTCATTTTATATCATTACCACATAGCTGCAGCTTCAAAAATATGCTAAATTTATATAGGAAATAGGAATTCTTTCCCAACTTTTTATTTCCTATATATGAAATTTTTTACCACAATTAATTTTGGAATATAATTCCATTTATTTCTTGCTAAATAGAAGGCACCAGTAGTGATGTACAATATTCAGAGAATTCAGATAAAACACTTTACTTGGGTTTAAGTCAATTAATTAAGTTCGAGAAAGACTGAGACTGTTCCAGATAAACTAATACTAATACTTCTAGGTCCAACATTGTTGTGAGTACTGTAACACTGTGTACTGTGGTAGCTTACTCTAATGTCTGTGGGGCCATTCCA
Source organism: Hypocryptadius cinnamomeus (assembly GCA_013400635.1). Classification (NCBI taxonomy): domain Eukaryota; kingdom Metazoa; phylum Chordata; class Aves; order Passeriformes; family Zosteropidae; genus Hypocryptadius; species Hypocryptadius cinnamomeus. The sequence goes on from VYZP01053874.1 coordinate 61,219, forward strand.
GACTTGATTTTGTGCAATGTTCATCCATAAACTGCAAAAACAATTGCCTACTCTACAGGGAGAAACTTATTTTTCTCAAATATAAAACAAGAACTTTTCCAATTCCACCACTAAGCCATGTTTCCAAATGCCACATCTACACATCCTTTAAATACCTCCAGGGATGGTGACTCAACCACTTCCCTGTACAACCTGGCCCGATGCTTGGCAACCCTTTCCATGCACTAATATCCAATCTAAAACTCCCATGGCACAACTTGAGGCCCTTTCTCCTTACTCTATGGCATGTTACCTGGGAGAACAGGGCAACCTCCACTTTGCTAGAATCAACTTTCAGGCAATTTTAGAGAGAGATGAGGTCTCGTCCCAGCCCTCTTCTCCAGGCTAAACAACCCCAGCTCCATCAGCTGTTCCTCACAGTGCCTGTGCTCCAGACCCTTCCCCAGCTCTGTTGCCCTCCTCTGGACTCGCTCCAGCACCTCAATGTCCTTCGTGAAATGAGGGGCCCAGAACTGGACACAGCTCTCAAGGTGTGGCCTCACCAGTGCTGAGCACAGAGGGACAACCCCTGCCCTGCTCCTGCTGGCCACACTATTGCCAGCACAGGCCAGGATGCCATTGGCCTTCTTGGCCACCTGGGCAAAGCTGGCTCACGTTCAGCACCCCCAGGCTCTTTTCTCCAGGAGTTTGTTCCAGCCACTCTTGTTCCCCTGTAGCACTGTCTGGGGTTGTTGTGACCCAAGTGCAGGACTCGGCGCTTGGCCTTATTGCACCTCACACAACTGGTCTCATCCCATCAATCCAGCCTGTCCAGATCCCTCTGCAGAGCCTTTCTACCCTCCAGCAGATCAACACACATGACCAACTTGGTGTCATCTACAACTTGACTGAGGGTGCCCTTGATCCTCTCATCCAGATCATCAATAAAGATATTAAACAGTACCGAGCCCTGGGGAACACTGCTAGTACCTGGCCACCTGCTGGATTTTGTTCCATTCACCATCAGTCTGGTGGTTTTTTACCCAGTTTTTTACCCAGCCAAGACCACATCCAGGCCGTGAGCAGTCAGTTTCATCCAGAGACTACTGTGGGAAATGGTGTCAGAGGCTTTACTGAAGTCCAGGTAGACAACGTTCTCAGCCTCTTCNTACAACCTGGCCCGATGCTTGGCAACCCTTTCCATGCACTAATATCCAATCTAAAACTCCCATGGCACAACTTGAGGCCCTTTCTCCTTACTCTATGGCATGTTACCTGGGAGAACAGGGCAACCTCCACTTTGCTAGAATCAACTTTCAGGCAATTTTAGAGAGAGATGAGGTCTCGTCCCAGCCCTCTTCTCCAGGCTAAACAACCCCAGCTCCATCAGCTGTTCCTCACAGTGCCTGTGCTCCAGACCCTTCCCCAGCTCTGTTGCCCTCCTCTGGACTCGCTCCAGCACCTCAATGTCCTTCGTGAAATGAGGGGCCCAGAACTGGACACAGCTCTCAAGGTGTGGCCTCACCAGTGCTGAGCACAGAGGGACAACCCCTGCCCTGCTCCTGCTGGCCACACTATTGCCAGCACAGGCCAGGATGCCATTGGCCTTCTTGGCCACCTGGGCAAAGCTGGCTCACGTTCAGCACCCCCAGGCTCTTTTCTCCAGGAGTTTGTTCCAGCCACTCTTGTTCCCCTGTAGCACTGTCTGGGGTTGTTGTGACCCAAGTGCAGGACTCGGCGCTTGGCCTTATTGCACCTCACACAACTGGTCTCATCCCATCAATCCAGCCTGTCCAGATCCCTCTGCAGAGCCTTTCTACCCTCCAGCAGATCAACACACATGACCAACTTGGTGTCATCTACAACTTGACTGAGGGTGCCCTTGATCCTCTCATCCAGATCATCAATAAAGATATTAAACAGTACCGAGCCCTGGGGAACACTGCTAGTACCTGGCCACCTGCTGGATTTTGTTCCATTCACCATCAGTCTGGTGGTTTTTTACCCAGTTTTTTACCCAGCCAAGACCACATCCAGGCCGTGAGCAGTCAGTTTCATCCAGAGACTACTGTGGGAAATGGTGTCAGAGGCTTTACTGAAGTCCAGGTAGACAACGTTCTCAGCCTCTTCCTTCTCTGTGAAGCGGGTCACCTTGTGAGAGAAAGAGATCAGGTCAGTCAAGCAGGACCATTGTCCAGAAATTTTCAGTGAATAAACAGTAAAAATGTTAACGATGTTCTCCCTCTTTAGCAAACATTTGCTAATGGATTTCACAATAACAATACGTGTTTTCAGGATAAAATCACATGCAAATGAAACATGTTATATTCTGTGTGGGAATACTAACAGTTTTCCATCTCCATTAAAGATGGGTTGGACACAAACTTTTTTTGCTGTAGTTATTAAATCATATTGCATGTTTCCGTGTTGACAGGTCTGGACTTCTCCCAGAATTCTATTGATACAGAAGACTGCGTAATTTCTGACACCAGTTAATTTTCAAACAGTGTTGTTTTTCTGTTTTTTGGACACACAACTGTGTGACTGATGGATTTATTTTATCAACAGGATATATTAATTTCACTAGTTTGCATGTGCAATGTGGCAGGATGCCAAAATAGCTACCCAGATAACCATGAAAACTGAGTTGTTTGATTAGTCTAAACTCTTGGAATTCTTTAAAAAGTGTTTATCCTGGCTTGTCCCTCCTTCATTCCATTCACTGCCTTATTTCTTTTTGTATGGACAGCAACAGTTTTCCAGGCAGAAGTTATAACATGGCCCAAGAGTCTTTTTAGCTAATTAACCTCTCTCCGTAGCATACGTGCAGCCAAATGAGGTCTCAGGAGGGAACGAAGAGTTTTCCTTCTAGTCCTTTGAATAAAACTGCTGCTTAAATAATAACTATTTTACACCACCTACTTTTTGCCCTTCTTTTGAGCAAAAGAAATCCCAGATAAATAATCCACTTCTTAAATTTTGGGAGAAATTTCTGGTGAATGCCATGCATGAAGCAAGACTCATCACAATGTTGCTCATTGTTGAGTTTTGATTCATGTTCCCACTCAATTGCTGACTCACTCTCTTTCCAGCATGTGCAAATATTTGGTTTCTTTTTCTGGAGCATGTTCCGTAGAGCCCACTGCTGTAGTATCCAAGCAAATTTTCAACATCAACAAAAATATTACCAATGCATTAGAACTTAGGTGACGTCCCTCTTTTAAGGGTCTGAGACTGCTCAACCCAGCCATCTCAGCATTCACACTAAACAACTAAGTGCTATTCTGTTGTTTTTCACAGAAAAGAGAACAGTGGCATACAGCACTGAGAAATCTCTTAGTTCAGGTCTGTGGCTGCAGAGTAAACCAGAAATGGTGTAAAACCTCCAGGCATACCAAAGGCAGAGCTGAGGTCTGCAATCCTTACAGAGACAGCCCTACAAAACTTACTTACAGTCAAATATTTGATGTTAACGAAAGTGAACCATTTGGGGTAAATTTCTTAACATCTGTGGTTAATCTAATGCAGGTTTTCCAGCAGTTCAACCACATCAATGAATAAAGCAGTTTTCCTTTCGTTGCAAGTCCTTATTTTTTTCTCTTTTTCTTTTTTAAATTTTTTTTTACTAAATCTTCCTTGGTCTGGTTCTAATCTGAAGCTCATTGTTGATGAGAGTGTTGAAAATAGAACATCATTCTCCAGCAGCTTGACAGTGATTCAGACAGCTGGTGCTCTTTTGCTAATTTATGCTTTTCAATAAACTGTCAAAGACTGCAGGATATGCCTTAACACAAACTGCCGTTATGGAAAATCTAGAGGCAGAATGTACCAAAGTCAAATGACCCCCTGGGTAACTAAATTCTCATATCATGCTCATTACGTCCCTCTTCCGGCTGCTTTTTTCTTTTTTTCTACCTCCCTTCTTCTGCATCTGTCCAGTTGTCTCAGCAAAGTGTAGTTGTACTTATTACTTATGCTTCAAGAGTAGCCCTGATTTTTCCAGAACAGAGCTGATCTTCTGGGAATAGCCTTACTCTACCTGTGTCATCCTCAGAGTGCTGAATGGACATAGTATTGTATTTCTTGAGGCTCCTCCTGGAAAATCTAAACACCCATGCATACACTGAACTTCAAAAGCAAAAAAAACCCACAGGTAAAAAGCCCCTCACCAGAGAAAGGCTTTTTGTTTGTATGTTTGGTTTTTTTTATGTTTCCCTGCAATCATTGGTTTCTACACCAATCTTTTTCTGAGTCAGTATGAAATTACAGTCCAGCCTCCAAAAGCACTCTCGCTTGAAATGTCCTGTCCCTCATTCCACAATTTGTAATACTCAAACTTTAAAAACAACCAACAAAATAAAAAACACATCTCACCCCTGTCCTCCATGAAACAAAGTGTCTTTATAACACTGAAAATTGTATTGCTGTTGCCAAGGACAAACACAGATTTCTGCTAATTAGAAGCCGTTATGAATCCTGTCTCAGAAGTGCTTCTGGAAGACATGGCTTGATTGCTCTCTGGATTCAGCTGTGGCTCCCAGCGTCTCGGGCCTGGCAGGGTGCCTTCTCTGTTACTCAATAATCACTAGGCATTTCTTCATGCCCTAGCCCCTGTGAAGAACACTCTGTTATTCTCTGATGCACAGGAGGTGCATATTACATCACTGTTAAGGTGCTGTGGTTTATATTTTCACTGAATATTTGGGTGGAGAATGCTTTGTTGTTATTCAGTCATCTTGAAATCACTCTTAATGCATGTCAAGTTAACCAAAGATGCAAATAAAAGCATTCATTCATCGAAACCAAGCAGACCATGCAGCCTAAAAGGCTTACAAAAGACAGAGGTGAAGAAAAGAGAGGAAGAGTGCACTTTGTTTGAAGTTTGGGGCAGCTGAGGGAGAGCATTGCGTAGGCAGTGTGATCACACTTGGTGGGAACATTTCTGGATTGACACCAGTCTCATTGCTGAGGTACAGACCAGGTATTGCTCATCTATATTCTAGCTGAAAAAAAATCCAGAAGGCTTCTGTGTTGACTTTTTCTTCAGGATCTCCTCAGTCTGACACACAGCAGACCATAGACAAATGGGTCTCCCCATTTAGTGTCCCGGCACTTCTCTTGCTCTGTGACCCTTGTGTCTCTTGGGCTGCAGTAGCTGAAGCTGACCAGGCACTGCCCAGAGCCTTCCACCCATTTTCCAACAGAAGTGAAAGAGATGAGCTCTGACGTGAGGAGGATTATACTTTGAGGCAGGGGGTTGCAGGAGAAAATACCTTTAATGTATTGCCATATGGCAGGTTCCGTAAGGGAGGAAATATTGATTCAGACCATGGGCCATGTGGCTCAGTTTTGTCTCTCTCTCAAAACCTGAAGTAGATCCCTTTGAAAAATGAGTCAAAGAAAACTCCCTTTTCTCTCCTGCAGCAGTGTTCTGGTAGCCATCATTTGCATCTCAACTGGTTCTTTCAGCTTTGAAATCACTTGAAATCAAGTGCTTTGCTTTGTGGTTTATTTAGAAACTCCCAGGATCTCTTTTCCAGGTGCTTGATCTGTCCCTCCTGAACCTGCATAAACTTGATGCAAACAGCACCCACATTCCCCTCTGCTTTGTTCAGTGTCTTGCACTGCATAACATTTGGAAGATCGCCAAGTCTGCCTCCAGCCAAGCCTGCTTTGGAAGACCCCTGTGGACCTCATTTGCACAGGTGCAGCCCCAAGCACAGAGGAAGATTAACAGCACGTGTACCTTGAGCTCTCAGCCAAGCTCCCTGTAAGAGCTGACAACTGCAGTGAGAGAGACACACTAAAAACTGCAGGAGATATTGCAGACAGGAGAAATTACAGGAGAGGGCTTGCACATATTATATATGTATATATTACACATGTATATAAGAGACTGGTTGTTAGTGGAAAGACTTAAAGGACTTCAGCAAGCTTTGGATCAGATCATACTCTTTTTTTTTAACTTTGGGTTCAAAGCTTTTACTAGTACAAGGTAAACTGGTTTAAGTATTTCCTGTGACTCATTGAAAAGTAAATGAGCTATTTAATGCAACTGCTATGTTCATTTCAATGGATATAATCTAACACCAGCTCAGCTACACAGGGTGAATTGTATAAATCACTGCTGAGCTAGTAGCAACTGATAAGATAATTGCTAAAACACCATTTACAGGAAAGTAGTCTGTGTGAAAAAGCAGTGTTGAATTGATGCTTATTTAATTGCTGTGTGACTTCAGTTCTGGACCCTTGTTTATTAACCTTACCTGTCTAATTTAAATAATGGAATGCTGTGTGCTTTTCTGTGTCACAGAGAATATTACCAGGTGCTGGTCTCAATATAGAAGGAAATGCTTGAGATGTAGTTAACTGTGCCATAATTCTGCTCCTAAAAATTAGAATTTTTGCGCTAAAAGTATCTTCCACTTTTAATGAAACACTTAAGAAAAACTTATCATTGAATTTCTATACCATCTACCACAGCTACAGAATAATAATCACAAAATAAGAAAATATTCCAAATATCTTTAAAAAACCCTGCAAACCCAAATTAGGGACCCAAAGTGACAATGGCTTCTCTGGATTATTACAATGGGAGATTGAAATTCTTTTTTGGCAATTACACAAATTGTAATCAGGTATGTATAAGAAGTCAGTTTGATTCATCCTGGATACTAGATAAAATGAAAAAAGAAATGTCAAAAGCATTTTAATTTAAGCCTTGTCTCTCAAACAAAAGTTATAGAATTGCTTGCAAGTGGAATTACAAAATGCAACCAGAGTTCTTAAAATGTAGGTGAGCTGTAAATCAACAAAAAACTGTCCCCATGATTGCTAATTTAAGTGAAACCTGAGCCACTAAAAGCCAAGAAAAATGTCAAGGTCATTGCCAATAGCTTTGATTAGCAATGAAAAAGGGACAAAAGAACAGGCTAATGGGAGGAGGACATAAAATATTAAATGCAGCTATTGATTTAAATGTGCTATTGCTAAAACTAGGTAGCAGTAGCTATTGTATGTTTCTGCCAATGTATCCACCACACTATTCGTATTTATCTGATTTTCCCAGTTGCCTCCTAAATGCTACTTATTCTTTATTTTTTTTGGATTCTTTTCTTTACTTTTCTTTNTTTTTTTTTTGGTTTTTTTTTTTTCCTTTTTTTTTTTTTTTTTTTTTAATGTGGGTTTTAAAAACAGAATAAAGTATGAGAATGAACACACCAAACTGTTTGCAAATCATTACAGTGTAATTTACATTCCTGGGTCTAGGAATATGTAGAAAAGGGAGAAAATAATATGCATTATTCTAGGGACACCTTTTTTTATATTCCAGTTCCCAAGGAGAGGCACTGATGTGTAAATATATCCTAGGTGCAAGGCTGTGCATCTGTGAGCTGTGAAGATACATACCTTTACCAAACACTGGAGATTTCTCCAGCAAGACAAGCAACAGGAGATGGGAAGTCTTTCCATGAAGATGAGCTATCCCTTTGACTGTTCACAGGGCTTGGACTGCAGGAAGGGGGAATCAGTAAAGGGAAGTAACCCTGAGCTTTCCTCCTGACTGGTGTTCCTCTGCTCCATTCCAAAACTAGATGTTTTTGGCAGAAATGCACACCTGCAATACTTCACTGCCAGCTTGTACAGCAGATGCCCATGCCAGGGACACCTGCACTCATAAAAAGATGGCATAATGCTTCCAGGCACAAGGTTAGCTGGAGAGGAGGTCATTCAAGGGTGCAGTTATTTCCCAGATAAGCACACGACGTGTTTGTCCTTCAGCCTCGTGCCCTTCTGTGGGTAGTTACAAAACCAGTGATGAAGTGAAAGTCACCTTTCTGATAGACTGAACCTCTTGACCATTACAGAACAAAATTAATTACTCCATTGACTTCTGTGGCGTTTAATTCTTTGCACAGATATGGAAGAATTAAGGACTATCTAATTTTATTCTTGACAAAAACACCAGTGAAAATTACAGACAAACTGAACTTCAGCAAGTGCCAATCCTATTTTTCACTGACTTAATCTGGTGTACCATACAACAACTTCAAATAAGTTGTGTAATTATATTAAGTGTTGCAGAAAATCAGCTCAGATGTTTAACTAGTCACTATGAGGTTATGAACATAATGTTTTTATTAAGAAAAAATACCACTTTAATGTGAATTAAAATGAAAAATTTATTCTTTACAAACTGTGATGATTTCTAATTAGAGTAGCACAATGAGTGCATAACACACCTTGATGAGGGCTGGAACTGTCAACAGAAACCTTTCGGAGCTATTCTGCAAAACACTGTTAAAATTCAAGATTTTTCCAAGTGGAAAACACCACATGAACACACATATATTTTGCTACGATAGTTTGTCTCCCTGGAATCTTACTAATGAGTTGTGATTGCAAGCTGAGTCATCTTTAGGGCCTAACACTTCAGTTGGTGTCAAGTAATTTGTAAATTGCTTTTGAAATCGTCCAATGCAAACATTAGAAAAAACACACAGACTGCATATCCTTATTATTCTTGGTAACTAAAGTGGAAACATTGTGGAAGAAAACTACTGATAAGAGAATTTTAGTTGTTAGAGTTAGAGCTTAGTAGAAAATTCATGGCAGCAGTTTCATAATCTGAAGATGCAGATAATTTCACATGGGAGTGTAGGTACTGATTGCCAGGAGGAGGATGTTTTGTGTGATTTTGGAATCAAGGAAAATAAAGCAGTATTTTAATCACCAACACCTTCTAGAACCAGATAAGAATTCTCATTATACTGAGGGGGACTTAATGCATTAATAAGTCTGTGACTCAGTGAATGGCTCAGATAATTATCTACAATTCTACATGGCATTTTGAGGCTTTATTTTTCAGCCTCTAAACTTGGGGCTCTGAGGATTTTTTTGCATGCTTAGCTGGTACCATAATGATGATGGGGGTCTGTGGTGTGCTGAAATGCAAAAATCAATGTACTTAAAGAAAATAAGTATAAACAGAAAATACTAATATAGGAGTGGATTTAAGCACTGGAGAAAGTAGTATAAAAATAGTTTCACACTAGCAGTGATGCAGACGTGATGAGCTATCTTGTAAGTCCATTAACTCTGTGACTCAGTGAATCAGATAAATATTTAGAACGCTACGTAACAGTCAGTGACTTCTTGCTTTCTTCCTGTAGATTAGAAAATAATTATTTTTTAACTCTGGTTATTTTTAGCATCCTTTCTTTCCTGAGAGTGATATGACAATTACATAATGTAGAAATCAATGAGGGAACAAAATACTCCTTTGCCACCATTAGCTGATTTGCAGTTGTGGCACAGGGACTGCTGTGATGAGAGTAGACATGGAAAAGCCTCTTCAGGAATAAGAGGTCAGCGTGGTACATTAAAATGTGGGTGCATGTACAGAAGTAGAGGAAAGATGTTTCATTTTCATACTAAAAAAGTCCGCAAACATGTTCCTGCATTTTGCCCTCACTTTTAAGTAAAGGCAAAATTAAGAAATGAAGGGATTTGTTTGGTTTCAGAAGGAATGTTCTGTGATATTCATGGTACAGTACAGTCACATGTAAAGAGTTACCTGGGCATCAGTCAGTGAAGCATGCATGCAGACATGAAGAAAACAAAAGTTTCAGGTTTCCCATCGATCACTCCCTGAAAAGGATGATGGTGATGATGATTTACTCCTAGATGCACCAAGGGAAAGTGGTCCACAGACCATGACACTGTGCTCAGGTAGCTCAGAGATTCACAGTGATAAGTTTTTGGCCTGCATATGCTTAATAGCAAATGAAGTTCCAGAGAGGATGTACTCAGGAAAAGTGGCCAAGCTTCTCAACAAGCTCTGCAGAGCTGACATTTTTTGATGAGACTAAATTTGTATATTCAGACACATGGTGTCATTTCTGATGGTGTCCTGTGCAGAGCCAGAGCCAGGCTTGATGAACCTTGTGTGTCCCTTCCAGCCCAGGATACTCTATGATTCTATTCTACTCCTTTCTGGCTCAGCAGAGACTTTTTCCCTGCTGGTTATGCAGAGCACATTCATCTTTTTCCCACAGACTGAGTGGCACAGTGAAGCCAGCTAGAATGCGTAGAATGCAGAGGACAAAATTCTGTCTCTGTTCTGGGCAGCACTGTCACCTGCCTGTGCTGGACTCCCATTCCTCTCCAAATTGTCTTAAGACATGTTTCTGTCCTCTCCCCTTTGCTCTCACCACTACCATGCCTCCCAGAGGTGCAGTTAGAGGCAGAGCAGTTCTTGCATACAGAAATTCAATTGAGGTGATCGCTGACTGGCACACAGGACTCCCTACAACGTGAGTCATGCTTCGGAGTCACACCTTTTCCTTTATCAGCTGTTCCCACCCTTGAGGGCATGAAATAGGAGTTAAAACTGTTGTTTGTTTGTTTGTTTTCCAAACAAAATAGTATGGATGAGCAAAGTATTTTGTGGGAAACTTTTGCTCAAGAAAATCAGATATTTTTCAGGATACTGTAAGCCTAAACAATTACTTGTTTTGACTAAAAAATTTTGGGGATAATGAAAAGTTATTTCTACTTTTTTAATTATTTTGTGAATATTTTTGATGTTCTGAGACACGGACTACTAAGCTTCTCCCCCAATATCTACCAAATAATGCAGAACAGAAAAAAATATGGAAAAAACCCCATTAATTTGGGCACAAATTAATTCACCTAAAAAAGAGGACATAATCTTTGTGTGTGTATCCACCTTAATAAACAGTAGCCATTTTGCAGAAATCTCTATGGGATTGTCCAGGGAATTTGTTGTAACCTGTGGTTAATCATTGATCATCTTCCTATGCAAAACTGCAAGTCGCATGACTTGGTGAGTAACATATAGGAGAAGAATGTAACAAGTAAATATTTAGCCACTAGCTTATTATTTCCATTCATATCATGTAGAGCAAACAGACTGTGTACCAACTGCCACTTCCTTAATAAGGAAAAAAGCTAGTAATGCCAATAAAAGGTGATTTTTATTACAGAATAGGTTGCATATTTTTCATACTTCAGCTTCACTTATTATTTAAGGACTATTCTACTACTGCATAGCTTAGGCATTGCTTTTGTTTGCAGTACAGTCTGTATATTTTTTCAAATAGAAGAGTATTGGAAAAAATCTGTGAAGGACTTGCCTTAAAAAAGAAGTCAGGACTTTAGAACTACTTCCAAGTATATAAAAATAAGTGCCTGAAAAATGTTCTGAGCACTTTACCTTTGGATGTTTCCTGTTAAATGTTGTTTCCAGTATACAATCTGTGTGCTTTAAAATGTTACATGCTGTTATTATGAAAACAGAGAGGTCTACAATGATCTCATTGCATGATTTATAATTATAAATGCAACCACAGATGCTTCATTTTCTGAAGATCCTCCTGAGAATCAAAACACAAGAAGCTGACCTTAGCACCTGCACCCAACCACAGCCATGGAAATATGTGTCATTGTATAATCAACATGAGCAAGCCTTTTAGTCAAAATTGGGAACACCCAAAGAGGCTGTGCACACTCAGATGGAAAGACAAAGAACACAAGTATTGGTGTGTTATAAAACACAAACAATGTAGTTTTTACATAGAGTAAAATGCTGAAAATACTCTTTTAAGTGACTTCAGCTGTAAACTAAACTTCTTTTACAGTAGAATGTAACTGTAGATATATTCTGATTTACAGTATTCTGTTTTACAGAGTACCTGCTCTAATATAGTCATTATAACATACAGCAACAAGAAACTCAAGAATACACTTTTCTTGATTAATCAGTATTTAATAATCATCCTTCCTTTTTTCTCCTGCTTTAAAGCTCTCAGACATCTGGGCAGTCGACTGGAAAAAGTTTTTAGACTTATGTGACTAATCATTAATCAACATTAATAGTGAAGAGCCAATAGTCAAATGAGATTCATTTTGGAAAAAAAACAAACAAACAAACCAAAAACAAGCTGAAATTTATTTCCTCAGGTCTTTGGCACAAGATTAAGGGCAGCAAAATGTGGTGAACCTGTGAATTATTCACAGGGACCTTCCTACCTGTGTGAATTATTCACAGGTGGGAAGAAGATTTTTTGGCCATAAATATGGCCTCATACGTCTCATAAAAGCCCATAAGCTCATAAAAGAACCTCCCAGGAGGACCTGACAGTGGGAGCAGTGTGTTCAGCAGTCACCTCAATCCACTTGGCTTAGCTCAGTGGGAGTGTGAGCCCTCCCAGGTGGGGAAAGAGCTGCATCCTGGGCTGACCAGGAGTGCAGCTGACCTGCCTAAAATCTGCTGGACTAAACATCATCCCCAAGTTCAAGCATCAGCCGATGACCACCTACCTTCAGTGTAACTAGTGCTTAGCAAGAGACACTGCCTGGTGAATAACAACAGTGCCAGGGAAACATTTGAGCTGTAAGTTTAGATAAGAAAGCATGAAAGGTAAGCAAAACTGGCAAAGCAAGACCAGAAAGATATAGGTTAAGGTCACATGATAAAACCAGTGATAGCACAAAGGCAGTTACTGGGTGGCCTGCCCAAGGTGAAAGATTTCCCACCACCTTTCCAGAGAATAAATCTGCCAGTACTAAGCTGGAATAGTGTTTGGGTTTTCTTGGAACCAGACAGGTACTTAATTTCCCATATCCCCAACTCCATTACACTGCATTAGCTTTTAATTTCCTTGTGTTGGCCTAAAAACACAGAGGTGGTTAGTTTCTTTCAAACTGTTAGCTGAATGCATGTCTTAATGGAACTTGGGATACTTTAGGCTGAAGTATTGGGTTTCTCACTATAATTCTTCCTGAAATGTCACATTTATGTATGTTCTTGAAGAAACACTAGAAGAATTTGCTTATACAATATTTTTGAGGGCCATCCTCTTCCATTTTTGGCCAATCAGGTAAAGAGAAAAAATAAATCTGTAGAAAGGACCATTCCTCAGATCTTGCCAGAAATTGTTTACTTTTGTACATTTTTCTCAACACTCAATTTCTGATCCATTACGGATTTGAAACTTCTTGGATAGTGGTGAGTTTGGGCTTTGACTTCTTTATTACAAATAATTTTTCATTGCAGTAATCTACTGTTGCTGTCTACTTAGCCACAGGATATCTCATTGTTTATATGTTTATGCCAAGCTGATAACAATACTATGTCACATAATAACTTAGCATAACAATTTAAAAGGTTTAAAAGCAAAAAAAAATCTAGTCTTTGGATTTCTTCAACCAAACAAATACCATTGATGATTATTACATTCTCATTTCTACAGACTTTTTTTGCAGTTAATGCAGACAGAAGTACACTGAGTTTCTTTCCTGAGGCTGTCTGGGAAGGTAGGATGAGAAGCACCCCAGGCTAAGTTTCCCGTTCATCCAGCTGACCTGTGGCCATGCTGTGGCTGATGGGGACGGTCCCTTCCTTCCCCATTGCACTGGCTATGGTTTCCTACAGTCATGCCAGTGTTGGCAGCAGCAATCATGCAGCACATGGTCAGCTGGCTTCAAGCCACTCCTGAGTGCCACTGTGCAGCTGAGTAGTGTTTTATGAGCCCATTTTCAGCTTTGTTCATGAGCTGGTCCATCTCTCCCTGTGGCTGGACGTTGGCTGGTGCATCTCTGTGACCCGTCCCGGAGCAGAAGCGAAGCCCAGACCCAGCGATGAATGTGTGGGATTCTGGCCATGAGGCCACCAGGGAGGGCTCTGGCTGATGCTAAGTAGGTGTTGAAAAGGCCTCATTTGTTTGGGGGAACGCGTGGGCTGCCACAGTTTCCAAGGTCTGGGACACCACACCCTAGGGCTGCTTTTGCGAAGGCAGCAGCTGCGCCCGCCAAGGAAAACGGAATAAGATGCAGCTGCCTGCGTCCAGGGGCAAGCTCTGCTCTGCCACTCCTTAATGCATCCCAGAGACTTCTGCAGCTCCCCAGGCTTTGGAAAACATGTTCCTGGCTCAGATATGATACACTGACTCTGGGCCCTTATCAAATGTTGATTCACTTCGAATCACGGATACATGTTGAATAAATTAATTCATTTATTCATTAAAAATAGAGGAAATAGCAGCTTATTACAAATGCAATTCTCTTTTAGTCTTGTAATTTATCCTTTTTCATTATCTATAAACCTTAAAAATCTTAGCCCATATGACAGAGATTTATAACATATTGAAAACATATTGAACATAACATACATTGAACATATATAACATATTGAAAACAGGGGTCTTTTTAAGGCAATCAGCTTGGGGGATATAGAAACAATAGATTTCATTTCTTTTACTGTGTCCTGTAGTATAGAACAGTCAAATTCGTGGGTTTTTTTTAATTTAAAAAAAATCTCCCTAGCTCTAAAAGTTTCTCTGCCAAATGTTACAGTATACTAAAAAAACACTTCAAAGGAAGGATTTATAATGGAAAGACTAATACACCAATGCTAAAAAATTCCAGGGGGTCTGCTCTTATACAACTTCTCTTTCCAAATGAAATGGTCTCATCAAGATTATTGACTATATATTTCATTTCCAAAGCTCTGGGTTAAAACACCCAGTTAAACAGAGCAGCTGAAGTCTCACCCTCCTAAAATCATTGAAGGGCTGGAGTTTTGCAGCTGTGTCTGTGACGTGGAAATTTTAATGGCTTTAGAGAAACAAGAACTGAAGTCGACACATTCGAGTTGTAAATACGATTTGATAATTATAGTGTCTGTGATCTCATGTAATAGTTTTTCCTTCATATTGCAACATTTTTGTATCAATATTTTTATGTTGGCTCACAGCTTTTATTTACATATTCTGATGTAACCAGAAAACACTACAGTCTCTGAAAATATTTTCCTTTGATAATTATGGGATGCTTTACTTTAACCTAATCAGATTGCAAACCCAATTTGCTTAGTTTCAGAAAGGGAAAGTTCTTTTTATAAACTTTTTATTGTTCGTAATAGATGCTGCTGGTAACTCATCAGGAAATATAAACTGCATTTTAGCAACTCCTATTTTATTTAGTAGAAAGCTGCATCCCTTAGAATTCAGACATTCCGGCATGTTAGGATCTAGGTTAGATTATATATATATTTGAACTTCCAAATCAGACAATCACTTCCCCCAGTACTTCACCAATGTGATCATAATAAGTCATGAAACACTTCTCTTGCTTTTATGTTCTTGGTAACTTTTGCAGACATCAAGAAAGAGGCACTATATGCAATATTTGCAAAAGGAATTATATGATCTTCTTATTTTACCAAAATGTCAATTACTCAAAATTATGACTATTATTCCTAAATTATAGAAAGCAAAGATACAATTTAAAACTCCATTGTTTTAAATAAATAAAATAATCCACTGTTCCGAACCATCCCATCTTTAGTAGCACCCTCTGCAACTGGAACTGCTGACAGTGCTCAGAAATACCACAAATCTTCTATGACGTTTTTCCTGCTGTTTTCATTAATGCTGAATTATGTCAAGGTGCATTTAGACAAACATTTAAATACAATTAACATGCCTAAAAATAATTTAAAATACTAAGATCATTGAGTGATTTTTAAAAAATAGTGAACTAAATAAAAAGGTTATAAAAATATTACTTTAATTTTAAGATTATTGATTTATTAAACAATGTTTACATGTAGTTAGGTAACCGAAACAATTATTTTGGAGCATTGCATCTTATAAGAATCATAGGTGCAACCTTACCATTCTTTACTTTTTATTATTGAAGAGGTAAAAAAAATGTTTCTTATTTTTTTCTAAAGCTTTCTTTATAATGCCACAACAAATAGAGGCCTTTAACAATATCCAATGGTTTCACCATTATCTATTGCCAACTTAAAATAATAACAAGGTAGCTCATGTGACTTATTATCTCCCTCTCATGTGTATCTGATGAGCTGATGGAACTGAAATGTCCTTCTATGGGCTGGACAATTTAACTCCTCTCAGTCCTAAAATCCTGAAAATCCTAAAACTAAGGGAAAAAAAATCAATTTTCAGAATTTCCAAAGTCATATTCCTACAACAGAATAGACTTTGGCATTCACTTCTGGGTTTAGATGTCTAAGCCTGTTTTTTTTGTGTGGGAGCAGGTCAACGGTAAAAGTGAGCATTTGCCATTTCAAAGATCCACCTTCGTACAGATGCCTGAGATCAGGCACACAGAGCTGAAAAGTCAGATCAGTATTCAGCAGAGTATGTTATCTTCCCCTGTAAGAATTGCCATGGAGGTTAGTTCTCCTGTTCTATTTTAGAAGAGTGTCTGGTCTACCTGGTGAAAATGCCAAAAGAACTTGACCTGTTCAACATTCTCACAGCTCTTACACTGAAAACCAGTTCTGCTTTGTCTTGGATCAGGTTCATAGCCATTTTCCTTGACTAATATCCACAAGTGATCACAGAAATACCTGCGACCTATTGCTGTTTAAGAAATTAATTCTCCTGAGGGATGGAGTGGAATTTATCCTCTGTGTAACACAACTTCCCCAGTCTCCTAACAACTATAAGTAATTCAAGATGGTGGGGTTTGATAAGGTTTTTGAATACAATCCCTAAGCAGGCAGTATACATTACATCTGCAGTTAAGTCATTATTCTGTCACTTGAAAAATCTTGGACTATTGTCCAAGAAAAATCAGATGACTTTAGATACTACTGTGAAATCATCCAATTATTCAAAAAATGTTAGCAGTTATCTTGGCACCATGAGATATCACTAAGCCAAGAAGATGTCATAATTGGACTACGCTGGAAATAAATGAACTGGTATTTTGTGCAGATCCCAGTTAGTTTCACAATACCTTTGGAATAGTTACCAGTTATTGAAAAAAAAGTTTGCAAATTGCACTTCTTAAAAACTTTAATTTAGAAGACAAGGAAATCATCAAAATACAAAGATCCCATTATTTAAGAAAAAAATAGTCAAGTTTATAGTGACTGTAGATCTTCTGTGTAAAAATTCTAGGTATTTACATGGCCTTATGCTGAAGTTTGATATTAATTTTGTGGAACTTTGGCAACAGTCCCAGTCCCATGGTAAAGCTTCCTTCACTAGGCACTCATTGGGCCACTGTGTCCAGGCCTGCCACCCTTGACCATGGTCCTAAACCATGTAGGTAAGATCTTGCTGCTTCTGGAACTTGGCATCAATCCATGTGCTGACAACCTCATCTGGGAAGCGTACCTCTTCTCAGAGGGGACTGAGTGGCTTCCCAGTGCTGTGCTTCTGCTTAAACAGACAATAGAGGCACACAGGAAAAAACAGTAGATTGCAGTAACTTCTCTCACAACATTCAGTACTTTGTGGACTATACACATGGGAGTAAAGGGGAACTTTCTTCCAGAACCTCCTTATCTCTGGTAACCTCCTTGCGTCTAATTTGCCCAAACCTGTTTTTCTTATCCCAGTGGCTCCTTGTCTTTAATCCTTTCTGCTTTTGATTTCTTGTGTACATACTGCATGGGCAGGGCTGTGCATGAGAAAATACATTACTAACATTGCTCTTTACCTTCCCAGGTACACGTGATGATTCAGATATTTTAAAAATAGGCTTCACGGAAGTTTCCCAATAAGTCATGTCTCACTTTAGCAAGAAGCAGAATCCACGCAGAATTACAATCTACCCAAATACAGCGGGAAGAGTTCTATGGGTACAGACCAGAATTGTCAGGATTCAAGACATCACCACATACAATGAGCTTCTGGGAGCAGTTTCTGTCTTGTAAAGGATGAGAAATGCATAGTGATAGAGAAAAGAAGAGAAGAGAAGAGAAGAGAAGAGAAGAGAAGAGAAGAGAAGAGAAGAGAAGAGAAGAGAAGAGAAGAGAAGCCCCTAACATGTATAGTACAAATACATGTGATTTGAAGTGATTTTACTGTTAATTAATTAAAACATTTTTAATAGATCCCTAAGAAGCTGTTGCCTCCCATGAACGTTTTTCTTATGTCTGTGTCCACAAACTGAAAGACAAGCTCAGATTATCATTAATCTTCCCATGCTTTTATCACAAATTATCTAAAATTCTATCTATTCTACCTATTAACCTAACAATATATAGTTCCAGCCTCTTATTATGACATGGTAAATTGTAACTGATTTGTAACCTTACTTTGGGAACCACTGACTTAAGCAATCAAATAAAGACCCAGATGTCTTCAGACAGGAAGCCTGAACAACATGTATTTTCTCCTTCCACTTTTGTTTTACTGAAGTCAAATGAATGAAAATCCCCCAGATGCCACCTTGCCACAGAAAAAAAATACATTAAGCAGAAAGAGATGTGGTAAAAACTGTAATATGGTAAGCATCTTCTTTTTAACTACCCATAATCTAGACCACTGTGTACAAAAATGTACTCTTGTTCTGTTTTTTGGATGTCCAGATATTAGTAAACTTCTTCTACTCAGGCATCAGGTCCTGGCCAACTTCTCCTCCCATGCAGATGACAAAGTTTCTCAGCATCCAATAGTGATTGACAGGGTTTGCAGCTTGGGCACTGTTTCTTTGGGACCTAATACATGGCATACGGATGAGAGTGGGAATTTTGTCACCTTTCAATCATTCATTCTTACAATAACTGTATGGGTTTTTTTGCACACCTTCTGTGGTGGGATATCTTATGCCCTCTAAACTGAACGTCCATACAAAAAGTCTGTATTCTAAATATTGGGACATAAACACCAGGTCCTGAAAAAGACATAATGCAGTTTCATCACCAAAACCAAAATGAAAACAAGTGCCATTGGCTTGCTGAGAATGTCTGTTTCTGTGACAGAGCCTTTAACAAAATTTGAATATATAGCAACAAACACCTAACTGGCTGACATTTAGTGTTAATTATTTGCTAGCTGTAACCACAGCAATATCTGGCATCACCCCTTTCACTAAATTTAGAACAGGAAATGATTGCAATGCTCATGGGAGTGCTGACACAGCACTCCCATGAGCACTGCAGGCTGAGACTGCCCCTGAAAGGAGTGACCCTGCTCACCCCCATCCCTGCTGCTCCCAGCTCCTGCCCCAGAGCCATCCTCCACTCTTCATGCAGGAGTATCCTGTGTGGTCCCTCATGCCATGGACTGAGGCACAAACCTGCGTTTGTGCTACCCTTGCAAACAACCCCAGCTGACTGGGTGGGCACACGAGCAGCTCTGCTGGTACAACGCAGGACATGATCTGAAAAGAGGAGAAGGAATCACTGAGAAAATGGAGGATTTGGTGCTTTTGCTTTTGCCTGTCTGAGGCGTCACAGAAAACTGCAGCAGCAAATATTGGCTTCTGCTTCACACAAGAAGCAACTGAGTTGCTTTATAATTGCCTTATTATCAGGCATTTCTATTTATTGCTGAGGAAGCTCAGGTTTATTCAGCACTTTCACTGTTATTTGTTACGGAGCAATAACATTAGTGCCATTCAAAATTCAATTTTGCATGTGCAAATCCTGTAGTTTTTGGTTAGCATCTATTGAGAAAGGACTCTACAGCAAGTATAATCAGCCTGAATATCCATGAATAGGAAGCAGCTATGCCTGGGGAAATTACACCTGCGCTTCTTAATGAATTTACCCCCAGAGACTTTCTATACAGTTCTTAATGGTAATGGCTTCTCACTGTTTACTTTTCCCTGTAAAAGACTTTGTGAGGGCCTTCACCTTTTAAAATAACCTATTGCTCCTGTGGAAGACCACAGTATCTAAGCTGGGTATATGGAATAACTCATATTAATAAACCTGTATGAATTTCCAGGCTTTGTGGTTAAAAACATGCTTTATTTTTGACAATCATTATTTTAAATGCTTATTACATTTTCCTAGCACATTTTATGACAGTATGCTCCATCCAGTTGAGATTCTTGATTATTTAATCCTCACAGCTATGCCTATTAATCCTCATTTATTCAGTCATCTGTAAAAATGCCATTATCTCTGATTCTTATTCAAAGTGTTGTTGAAAGCAGCAGTATTGCCTCCCAGATCTCTATTTCATTATTGCTCAAACAATTTAACAATTGGGAGAATATTCAGGGGGACAGATCATAGAGAGCTGCCAAACTTCTGACTCAATCTATGACAAATTTTGGCATAGGATAGCAGCAGATTTTTAATGAACAAAGAGCAAATAAGTACCCTTTTTTTTTTTTTTTTTGGTAGGAAAACTCAGTTTGCTCACTCAGAAATACACCTTATAAATGAAAAATAATTGTCTTGCACCCAAACACAGGGCTCAGACAGGATGATCCCTTTGTTACCCTTGTGAATTTTCTGTAAATCCTGCTTCCATGTAGCACATTATCTGCCGAGTGAGAATCATCCTTTCCGTGTTTGCTCTGGTGATTTGACATTGGGACAAATTTCACATCCTTTTCTCCTCCCAAACTGGAAAAAATTCACAGCAACAAGACCTGTAGGTGCTATGTTGCCCACACCTCTTTATGTCCACATCCATTTATGTATGATACTTACGGAATTTTCTTGGGCAGCTTCTCATTCAGCTTTTTGCTCTGTTGGGCCTCTATTACAAGATCTTGTCTGAACTTGACAGAACCAAAAAGAGATTTTCGCTCCTCCACTTTGAAAGATGCCAAGATACATTCATCTACCATTAGCAAGTCACTAGAAAGAAACCAGGTCATGTTTATTTCTATCCCAGCTCCACCCATTTTGCTTGCAATTCAAACTGTTGTAATTCAATCTCCAACAAAATTTCTGAAAACCATGTGCGTCAAAGGGGTATTTATGCAACTCCAGGAAATGCTTCATCCTCTTCTCCAAACTGCAGTCAGTCAAAAAATGTGGGGCCTGACTAAGATACAGAGCAGCTGAAGCTCAAATGGTAGTTGGTTATCAATGTGTATGCAAACAGCAAGGGAATATTTTTCATGTTTCAAGGATACAGTAAAATATGGGGTAAATACAGTAGAAATGGGGTTATAAATTATAAGGAAATGTGAGCATCTTTCAGATTAAAATTGACCAGAGTGGTTCCTAATAATGCTGATAAAATCATTTACTGTGCCCATGGTACAACCTGTGTTATGGACTGCAGAGAGCAGCCATTGCCCTTTTCTTGGGCAGAACTGTTGGAAAATATCTAGAGCCTGCAAGAAACCAGCAGCTGTGAAAAGCCTTTCACTCAGCCCTGTCTGATAGCAAATTCCAAACCTTTAGCTTGTTTTTAAGTGGAAGAGGATGAAGAGGGATGAGCATAACATCTAGCCAAGTGTCATGCCAGATTTGCTTCAATATTTGAGAGGAATCAGGCCCTGATTTGCTCAACAAAGGGCTGAGCATCACATACCTGTTTTACCTGAAAACAAAATGAACCATGAATAGTTAAATACTTTACTGAGATCCATAAGATAGGCTTTAATTTTAATTTTCCTGCTCTGGCCCTTAAGCTCTCTGTTAATAGTGTACCTGAAAGTATCACTGCATGTAAGCATTTGGCATGGTAATCCAGTTTACACTGACAATGAAGTCAGTGAAGATCTGAGAGTACAGTGGAGCTCAGCCAGTGAAGACTTGGATGTTTAGCCCACGCAGTGATAACAGGCAGATGAATTTGCTTTCTTCTTTCACCAACTTACTTAAAACTGCTGCAAGGACAATGGATTTGTCCAAACAAACTGAATACTATTACTCAACAATCAGACACTCTCCTCTACTTCTTTTAAATCATAGGGACTTAATAACTGAAAATAATTCAAAAGCAAATTAAAAAGTACTTTTCATACCAAAGTAAATGTTTTCAGAAAAATTACTTGCTGAGAACAATCACTCAAGGATGTTTCTCAATTCAAGTTTGGTGAATACACTGTTGGCTACATATGTAATCAAACTAACTTTATTTTAACATTTCAGAAAATGTTGATGAATTTCTGCTTTTATGGTGCTAAATAATTAAAGCCATAATGGATTTTTAATCACATTGGTGATTATAATTTATTATTCACATATACACATGGTTAGAACATAAGCATAAATTTGTAGAGCTATTAAATACTGTATATACCTCACACAAGGAGTGATACATGTTTCATGGTTGCAACTCAGGATAAATTGACATTTTCACAAAAGCAAACTGAGAAGAGAATCAGGCATGAAAAACATATTCCTCAGACTGATAGAGACATTTTGCTATATTATAATATTTTCATATATTAATTACGTATTATATAAGTATATAATGTATATTATACAAATATACATAATATACATGTATATAATATACAAATATACATGTATATAATGTATATTATACAAATATACATTATGAGTGGAGAGATACTTACAAGCCAGGACCTACAAAACAAGTCAGAAAAAGAATCCAGGCAGCAAGTTCCATTTTCCCTAGCCAATTACTTTTCTGTTATGTTATTTGTATCTTCAGATAAGCACTTTCAAGATTTTTGGTTTCCAGCTATCAACTGTGAAAATAAATTCCAATCATACAGGAAGTCTTGAAGTCTCCTTTGGTCCCACCAGGAACATCACAATAGCTTGAAGACAGAACTGAAACATCTGCTACCAGGATTAGTTAAGTTACCAGGGCCTAAAGAATCTACATTTCCTGTATTCCTACAACATCTTTATATTTCATAAATAAATATCTTTTAAGCCACAATTATATCTTTAACAGAACATTGGAGAATCAGTACGCATAAAAGAAATTTAAAGTGTCAGCATATTTATAGTAAATGGAATTAGAGATAGCTGACTAAATTGAGAAATACATTTTTATCATCTTTGCAGCAAAATGGCCATTTTTTCTGGCTTTGTGTAAAACAAAGGGATATTTTCTTCATGCGAAATGCAACTACAGAAATTTTACACATTTTCT
Source organism: Hypocryptadius cinnamomeus (assembly GCA_013400635.1). Lineage (NCBI taxonomy): Eukaryota > Metazoa > Chordata > Aves > Passeriformes > Zosteropidae > Hypocryptadius > Hypocryptadius cinnamomeus. The sequence continues at coordinate 84,033 of VYZP01053874.1, forward strand.
TGGCAAAATAATCAAGTTAGGATGTTCAAATCATGCTTTTTTAACTTAGGTAATTTGTGAAAATACTTTGTTAGCCAATGGTGGACCTTTATTACTAGCGCAGCGTGCAACTGCCACATGAACCATAAATAAATCTGTTGTCTCAGCAACATCTTGTGGCACTGGGAGACAGTCTGTACTCCAAAGTGTCAGTCTCTCACTAGAGGACTTCTGGAGGTCTGTGCTCATTCAAAGCTGTTCTCAAACTGGCACGACTTAACTCCACAGGGCTCAGAAAACTCTGATTTACCACAGTCTGAAAAGCAGCACTGAACTTTAATGAAATGCCTTGTGTGTTGGTGGAGAGGATTTAGTGGCGAAGGGGGCTGTGGATGGCCCATGTGAGGAGCAGCCAGAGCTGCCCGATGCCAGACCCCAACAGTTCCAGACAGCTCCAAACCACCCCACCACAGGGCAAGGCTGAGCCCCACAGCCAACGTGGTGGCCCTTCTGGGGAAAAGTGTGTGAGAAACGTCAAAATGCCACACAGCAGGGTGAGGAATGAGGAAAACCAGTGAGACAGACAGCTCTGCAGACAGCAAAGGACTGGGAGAAAGGAGGAGAGGAGGCGTTCCAGGCACTGAAGATGAGATTGCCCCGCAGCCCCTGGTGAAGATCATGGTGAGGCAGCGTGTCCCTGCAGCCCATGGAGAATGTCATGGTGGAGCAGATATCCTCACTGCTGCCTGTGGATGCAGGAATATCCATGGCAGTCTGTGGGAAGCCCACACTGGAGCGGGTTCTGATGGGAACTGCATCCCTTGGTGGACCCATGTAGGAGCGGGTTTATCCTGGAGGACTGTAGCCAAGGAGAGGACCCACACTGGAGCAGGGAAAAGTGTGAGAAGGATGCAGCAGCAAAGAACTGCCCGGAGCTGCCCAGGAGCCCCATGCCCCATTCCCAGCACCACTTGGGGGGAAAATGGAGAGGAGTCAGGAATGAAGAAGTGAATTTGAGCCTGGGAAAAACAGGAGGTGGGAGGAAGATATTTTAGTTTTTTCCTTTGTTTTTCACCATCCAACTCAATGTTACTTGGCAATAAACTAAATTTTCCCAACTCAAGTTGAGTCTGTTTTGCCTGTAATGGTAATTGGTAACTGATGTCTTTGCCTTTATCTTGACCATGAGCTTTTCCATGGTATTTTCTCCTCCTGTCCTGCTGCGGAGGGGGAATGAGACAGCAGCTGGGTGGATGCCTGGCAGCTGGAGGAAGCCAACCGACCATGTGCTCTAGGATAGTTTCTGTTCCGTTTTATAAGCAACAATAGCTGTTTTCTTTTACAATATACTGCCACTTCTTAAATGGTTTTAGTGCAGCTCAGACAATGTTCTCATTACACAGTGCTGCAAAATATGGAACTTGAGAAGTCTGCAGATGGGACAGAGAGAAACACATGCCAGATGCTCTCTGTGACTTCTGGTTTATCTTGTTCTTAGTGACTTTAATCATTCTTACACTTCCTATGCCTCATACAGTCTCTGGAAACAAGAGATCCCAGAAATTACATCATAGATGTCATACATTTGCAATCAATTTTTTCAGATTAAAATATTTTAACACCATGAAAGACAAACCTTGAAGACAAGTCTTTGAAGATATCATAAAGCTGAGTTAATATGTTGAAGAACCAATCATTAATTTGAGTAATTATTTTGAAATTTATATATTTCTGTAGGTTAATATTTTAATGTACTAAATCACTGAATAAAATGAAAAAGGTACATACCAGCAAACAAAGAAACCACAGCTAAAAACTGGCTAAGTAAAAATTTAGAAGATAAAAAAGATACAAGGTACCCAAGACTGCATTGCCTAAAGACTGCAAATACAATTTTCCTGAAGTCATCAGAAGGTACAAGGTTAGCCCTTTTAGTACCTGTGGAAAACTGCCAAGACCAGACCTCATAAAATGTCATATGTGGTCCCCAAAGATCATATATCAACCTCAGTGTGCAATGGATTTAGAAATAATTGGGAATGTAAGGCTAAACACAACTACTGAGAAAAAAAATAGATTCTACCCTATGAATACTGACATCCATATTCTTGCATATTTTTTCATTATACTATCATTTCATTCCACGGTATTCTTGGAGAACTGAGGACTGTTGTTAGATCCATCCTGGTCTGCTTCAAGCTACTTTCCTTATGCCAAGATCAGCAAAACTGCATCTTACTGAAGCAAGTTCCAGCTGTCAGCTGACATGATCTCGGCTGGTCATTGACTTTGTTTGGCAGCATAATGTCCAGACATGTAACATAGTTGTCTTTTGTCCCTTTTATTTGTTTATTTGCTTTTGTGGCCATGGCCATGATCATTTTCTGACCCAAGAACACAGTATAATCAGCTGCATCTCCAATCCATTTCCATTTGAATAGACCTTTCTGAAATAAGAGTATTAAATAAAACTCCTCTTAAGACCTTAGAGATTCTTTGGCAAAGAGATAAATGAAAATTGGAATTAAGAATTCTCTGCTCATTACTTTGCTGGAGGTAGAAGGGACAACCACAGGGCCTTTACTGAAAGGCAGGACAAATTTCTGTCAACATTAATAATGGGCATTTTGTGTCTCTGCAAAAATTAACTTATAATCAGTACAGTGAACAAAGGATAAGATAATCAAGAGAAAATAATTTATCGCATAGAAAAGATCCCAGAAATAAAGTCATGGTCTTTCCAAAAGACAGGACTAGGTCCAATTCAACATCCAAAAGACAAATACAAAAAATGTATTTCATCTGTGCTGAGAAGATTTCCACAGGACGTATTAATCACTCAAATAATACCTAGGTCCTCAAAACAAATGTTGTGTAGACTTTCTTCAGAGCTTTTGAACAGGAGTGAGCTATACTGGAAATACAGATGCTATTACTTGGGATCTGTTTCCACTGAATAATGTAAACATTCACAACCATGATAAATTTTAATTTAATATTGGAGGTAATATATTTTAGAAAATTATGTAACATCCAAACCTGTAGCAGAGCCAGCCTAAGTCTGAAGGTGATAAAAGATAATTCACCAGAAAAAAACCACTAAGGAAACAACTGCCCTCCCCCAAAATAAACCTCCCAGACAAGTTTAGGGACTACAGAAAGGTAACCCTGGCAAAAGAAGGTTACCCAATGACACAAAATGTAATACTTCTATTATAAAAACATGTTTGTGCAATTGAGTAATTCCAGTTGGAAAATCTATTTTTTAAAAAATAAAAACCAATTTTGTGAAAGACTTAAAACTTATAAAAATACATTCCAAACTATTTGATGAGACAGGCATAGAAGACTAAAAGAAACATTGTTTTTCTGGGACTTGAGGCTTTATGCTACTCTTTTTTTTAATCTCAATTATATTTTGTTTAACATTTAATATTAAAAATTATATTACCTAGGTAGAAGTGAATTTTCTTCACAGAGCATTCAGCATGTCAGTCAAATCACAACTAATGGCAGTGCTGAGGTTTATGAGGTTTATTTAGACAAAGATTTCTGACACCAACACATTAGCATCACCGTTATCATTTTAAAAGACTAAATAAAAAGAATCTTAGTATCAAACAACAGATATATACAGAAAAAAGGTTGACCTTCTATAGATGAACAACGTAATTGCTGTCTACCATTTTATTGTCCCTTTCCATCAGACATACCACGAGTGTTTCCAACGCATCCCAGGTGAAGATAAGCCATATGCTATGTGGTGGCTTTTACCATGCAGAGTATCTGCCTCCAACGCCATGCAAGGCTTGTTGGAACAGAGTCAGCCTGTAGTAGGTTGTCTAGATGCACATAGCCTGTCCCAGAAGCTGCCACTTAATAGTACTTGAAATTCCAGCCTTCAACTCAGAAATCATTTATTGCAAAGTCTACACACCCTGAAGTGTTTGGAAAAGTAGGTGTTTCCTTTGTTTAATCCTCTGCAGAATACCAGTATTAACAGTCAGGTTTGTGACTTCCATGTCTATATACTCCTGCACCTCTGGCAGAGCAAGGCAGGAAGGTCTCTTCTGAAAAAAGTTTTTCAAGCTCTGTTTTTCCTCCCAAGAATTTTAGTATGATTAAAAAGAAACTTTGTTAAACAGATTTATGCTGGTGTAAAATCAAAGGCAGGGTGGATCAGCTGACCTTTTAAGAATGACTTTCCTCTCTTCCAAACTAGCAAAAGATTGAAAACTGGACAAGGTTGAAAAGGAAGTTGAAACTTCAGCAGAAAGGTCTTCGAGAAGTACTGAAACAGTTTCCAAAGGTCTCCCCACACTCCCAGATTCCGTCACTCACAAAGTGGGCAGAGATCAACACTGCAAAACAAGGGAGTAAATAGTAGAGTTAAACTGGAGAAGGAAATCTCCTCTCCTTTGATACACCAAAAGCAGATTGCTTTCCTCAAAACATGGTGGGATCTTACATTTTAGTCTGCCTTTACACCATCAATCTCTTATTTTGCAGCTGAGATATACATACTTTATTTAAAAGATATAGCAAAGCCAAGAACAGAGTTAAGACAGGACAACTATGAACACAAATTTTCCTCTCAGGAAAAGAAGAAAAAAAAGTGTTCTCAGGGGTGAAAGGACTTGGCCTGAAAGCTAAAATCCTTTCCCTAGTACGTGAAAGATACACACTGCAGACCATACACTGGAAAAGTGTTCCGTGATAAAAAAGATCCTTCTCCGTTGCTTTACCAGTTACACAGATGTAGGAATCAACAGGGGTATAGTAACCTCCTCGGCTTTATTTTAACAGTTCATGCTATGATAACAGTCTTACTATACAAGAGCATTTAATGTGGAACCATTAGAGTCAGTGTCAATTTTCAGAGATTAACAGAGCTTTTTTTTTGTAAAATAAGTTTTAAAAAAATAAAAGCAAAAATGTGAAATGTTCCCAGAATGGGGATTTGCCTGCCAAGATCCACACAGACTTACTTTTTATGGACAAGTTACAACTCCTTTAAAATGTTTATTTAATGGAAATATAAATGTCAGTACAATTTAAAGAGAGTGAGTGCCATAAATAGAGAATTGAAAGGTGTAATTGTCCTTTCCAGGTGTTCTCTTCAGAATTGCTTTCCTTGGCAACCCTTCCTTGTAGTTTCCCATAATGTTGATTAGCACCTTGGTCTGGGCTTTGGGGTATGTGAGCCTTTCATCACCCTCAAGTTTTTTATAATTTGAGGATCATGTCCTTTGCTTGGCCAAAAGTGTATTTTATTCTAAGGGAGAGCAGAGTGTTAGCAGAAATTCCTCTCACAGTGTGACAGACCAGCTGAGGCTGGAGGGGACCTCTAGAGATTGTCCAGTCCAAATGCTTGCTCAGAGGAGGGGCTGCTGCAACAGTTGCCAAGGATCATATCTGGACTTCTGAACATCTCCAAACGTAGACTGACAAGCTCTCTGGGCAACCTGCTTCAGTGTTCAATGACTCTCACCATAAAATATCCTTTTCTTATGTTTAAATGACATTTCTTGCATTTCAGTTTGTGCTCTGTTCACCTTTTAGCCCAGTGGGTAATAATTCCTCTAAATTCCACAGAATGGAGTGTTGCGGGAGCACATTTGCAGAGGGAGAAGTATTGAAGAACACAATGCTCATCCTGCTGCTGCATATAATCATTCACTTGTCATGTAAGGTACATGAAATTTTGTTAAAGAAAACAGTATCAAAGATTTCTCATTTCTTTTGGCCTCAATACCTAACAAATTGCCTCCACCTTTACCCCATTTTGGAACGTAAATGCAATAGGGACACTTAGCTGGAATACAATCTGACAGGACAGGCTGCAACATGGAATTCAGCAGTGCCTAATAACATGGTGAATATAAATATCACTTGCCATCAGTAATGATACAAGTAGTGAAATGCATATTTCATTACTGAGTTGAGGCTTTTAGAAGTTAACCACAGAGACACAGTTGTTTTTATTATTACTGTTTTAAAACCCTTCCTGGACCTTCAGTAAGGAAGATACTACATATTTCTTTTTTTATGAAGAAACTACTACAGTCAAGAGAAAATCTTACCCTGGGTTTTGTACTCAGTATTTGACAACATAGGTAAAATCACAGCTGGATAGATAAAACCTCCTTATTTAATGATTACATATCTAAAAGATTTCTTTCATATATTGGCTCAGTTAACATTCAGCAAACACTGCACTCATGGTACCCACACCTATGTACTACTTTCTGACAAAAGAATATTATTAAGCAGTTATTGTATTGGAATGTTAGATAGGTGTATCTACTCCAAGGACTCTTTTGTAAGATACGGATTTATTGCTCAGGCGCAAATTTTTATGAGAGGCAGCTGTTTTTCACAAACCAAGCTTTCAACTTTGTGCCTAATATGTGCAGTTTTAAGATTAGGCTTTAGATCCCCCTCCCTTTATATATTTAAATCCTTTCAGCATCACAGCTAGTCCATATAATTTCCTTATCCTAAAATTTGTGTCTCGTTTTTTATATCTTTGTAATGCTGAAAGCAGAAAATAGACCAAAGGACTCATAGATAATTTTATTTAATCCGGTGCTACCATCAGTTAAAACGAAAACCCTAGCATATTTTTTACTTAAAGAGCTGCAATTTACGTGATTGATAACTCGTACATGATATTATAGAACAGGAGTGATGTTCAGGAAGGACTATATTTATACACGTGGTGTTTTCTCAAAAACATTTCAACTGCTTCTTGTACCTTCAATCAGTTTCTGGAGTTCACAGAAATGTATCACATGGTAGAGAAGAAGACAGAACCCCACAAAATCAAGAGCCAGAAAAATTATCTCTTTTGCTTTGTTTTTTAGACCAATTAAACATGACATGAAAGGTATTATATTAATGCCATTCATTGAAATAGTCAGTCCCCTAAATTTATGCTCCCTGGGGTTGACCATATGCACATCACAGGGCAAAGCAGCCTCCCAGTCCTGCCCACTAAGAAGAAGTAAAGTCCTATCAAGCATCTTTGTGAAACAACAGCTTCAAACTTTCACAGCATAAATGAAAAGGGAAACAGACCTTACTTCTCCTACTACCTCCACTCTCCTCTTTCTCTTGTCAGTTACATATGGTTTTTTCCTACCAAGACATGAATTATATAATTAGAACAAATTCCATTTGGATACGTAAATTCTAAACATGAAGTTAATACCGCAAGATGTCAGGGTAATATCTTATCTACCTAGGAAACATGTATACATACACAAACATAAATAGAGAAAGAGTTTAAAGTAGTAGTAGTAGTAGTAGTAGTACTAGTACTAGTAATAATAATAATAAATCCAAAACCATTTAGAAAGAATAATGTGAAATTCTGGTTAAGATGAAATTAATGGGAATTTAGTCACTGACTTTGCTGGAATTGTTTGTGGGTTTCTACATTCAATCTTGTTGAACACAGGTGAAAATAAATCACTTCAGTTGTTAAATCCTTGAAATCCAGTATTTTCCCACTAGGTGAATGCATGGCCAAACTGGATATCAACACCAGTTTATGGTATCTGTGCTCCCATTTTCTAGGGAGTCTTCTAGACCCAGAAAAAAAAAAAAAAATTTTAGATGTTTTCATATGATCATTTTGTTTGGGGAGGAAAGATTAGACTCCTTCTCTTCAAGGAAGTATAATTTCCTTAAACCTGCATTTATCACCTGCTGTTCCTACTAAACCAGTGTCCAGTATTGCACAAGAACAATAAAGGAGATATTGAGCAATCTGAATTAACGTTACTTTTTTTTTTTTGGTGTTTTCTCAAAAACATAAAAAAACTAGTGGGATTGAAAAGTCCTTTGTTACTCAATTATCCATGCTTGTTCCTCAGATCTGCTCAAGTGTGTGTTTTCTTGGTAAGTGCATAGGAGTTTGCCTTTGGCTTCTATGCAAAACTGCCCTTATCCAATGTAGTCCTAGAACTGTATAGATGGCATAGATGGCAGCTAAGCAGAGCAATACAAATACATTGGGTATTAAGGTCTTTACTTAGTTTTTAGGTCATTACAAATCAATTTGGTTTGGTTTCTCTGTGTGTTACTGGACACCACCCAGCTGTATGCAATACACAGTTTAAATAAACAGAAATATAAATTCAGTGTTTTTCTTTTGTAAATTGCACAGCAATTTCTCCTAGTATATTAACTTGGTCTGAGCAGAAAGTGAATAAGTTTTTTTAAGTAAATCCCCTGCCTGTAATTACATTTCAGTGCTTGAAAATTCAGCAACTGCTTGATTTTTACCCAAAAATCATTCATCAGAGGATAGACAGACTTCCATTTATCTGTACACCAGTAACTATTCACACAACAAGAAACACAGAAAGCTTCCTAACCCTGCACTACCAATGGGCAAGGTGTCCAGGAGTAAGCTGTACTTCAATTTTCAGCCTCGTTGAACCTTTTAGCTTTTCTGAGGAGACATCACTAAGCCACATTGGTACAGAGCACTGCCAGTGCACGTGTCAAAAGAGCACTTATATAGAGTCACTAGACAAGTCCTCTCATAGACAAATTATATTCTTATGCATTGCACCCTTAGCACTAACTTTAGGACAATTTTTATTTTCTTCCTCATTGACCTCAGACATCCAGATCAGAAGTGGTTATAATTCTCACAGGTGATTTAAGCTAGGAAGAGAACAGTTTGTGGTCCTTAAGCCTTTGAAGAAGTGAAAGATGTTCCACTAAGCAAGGTAGAGAAAGACAAATGCCTCCTGTTTTTTCCTATGTGAGGAACTGCAAAAGCACTGGCCTTGTGTCCGACTAGATGCCAGCTCCAAAGTATCCAAAAGCACGGCTGATCTAATCAAAATGAAACAAGCCTCTTCATCTACCCCCATTTCTTCTTTGCAAGTATTTCTCTACAAAACTATGCTCATCATGTGGACTCATTGCATCCTCAGGAAGACCTGCCGTCCGTGGAGTTCCTAGAATTTGTCCCTGTCTTATCTTTTCAGTAACACTGAGAAGTGTTGTCGCCTAAAGCTCCAGCCTTTCCCTCTGGATGTGCTTTTCCAAGATATGCCCTGGAATCAGGCTTTTTTCTCTTTTCAGCAGTGCCTAGGTACCAAACCTCCAGCCTACATGCAAGGAGCAGTTCCTAAGCATTTGGTATAAAATGAGTCATTGAAAATCCTGCCTTTTCAGAACATGCTTCATTCCAAGCAATTGAAAAGTGGTAGAGGAGTACCACAGCTTCAACTTTCTGCCGTCGCGATAGGGAAGCTCATTTACACCACCAATAATCTGAACGGACTGAAGAAATGACTCTCATTGAAATGCAATAAA